>CABHPH010112353.1:0-30105 GCA_902168325.1 Peromyscus nudipes
TGTGTGTGTGTGTGTGTGTGTGTGTGTGTGTTTAGCACCAGACGTCAGTACCGGGTATATTTCTCTATCCCTATCTCCCTATCCGCCTTGTTTTTTGAGACAGGGTTTCTTCACCGAACTTGGAGCTCACTGTTTCAGCTATTGGTTGGCCGGTAACCCCCCCCCATATCCACCTGTCTCTGCCTCATAGTGCTGAGGTTACAGATGCCTGCTGGGGATCTGAACTCAGGTCCAAAGGCAGGCAGAGCAAGTACTCTAACCACTGAGTCATGTCCTCAGCCCTATTTTAAATTTAAATTAGTCACTAACATATTCAGGCGATATAGTGTCTCATTAAAATTGAGATTTTCAGCTTCTTTTGGAAATCAAATGATTTAACAAGCCTATTGGCAACAAATCAGGAGGGGAGAATGGAACTAACTCAAGAAAGACTGTAAAGTAGTCAGTGCATTCTCCAGAGGAGCACCAGCATAGATAGAGCACTCCCTGACCACACTTCACTCTCCCTTAAGTCCAAGTGACAAACTGACTTGAAATTGAGCGTTAGTTTCAAGGCCAGAAAGAACTCTTGTTGATAGTCTGCATTAAATTTGTAAATTAGCTCGAAAGAGAGCAACTTATCCGAGAGAAAAGGATGTTTTTCTATTTCTTCAAGTATTCCGTGTTCTACCAGTGATTTTGTCATTTTCCCCATGTATTTTATGTTCCTTAAATGTATTTGGGGTATTTTATGTAGCACAAATCCTAATTGGTCTTAAAAATAAAAACCCAGAGCCAGATATCAGAGTGAAAGCTGAAAGATCAGAGAAGCAGAGCAGCCAGCCACTAGTTCTCACCTCTATGAAACCCTCAGCCTGAATGAGAGCTCCTATCTCTTCCCGCCTTATATTCCTTTCTCGGTCCAGCCTTATCATCTCAACCTCCCTAGTACTGGGATTAAAGGTGTGTGATCCCAAGTGCTGGGATTAAAGGTGTGTGCCACCACTGCCTGGCCTCTATGGCTAACAAGTGGCTGACTTTGCTCTCTGATCATCAGGCAAGCTTTATTTGTTAGATCATACACAAAATATCACCACAATTTTAATTTTTTGTTTCCTTCTACAAGGAGTTTTCTCTTGTATTTTATCTTTTAGCTGGCATTACTTACATACCTAAAGGTGATTGTTTTTGCATATTAATCTAATTTTGTTAATTTTTGTGGTGGTAAGGATTGAACCTGAGAGCTAGGCAGTGCTCTGGCACTAAGCTCCACCTCAAGCCCCTGTGTGGAAGTTTATGCCTGCTGTGCTGGTCTGCTATCTAGTGCTGTATCTCAACAACACTCTGGGTAATGTATAAAGTAGAGAGTTTTATTTAGCTCATGGATCTAGAGGCTGGGAAGAAGCACAGTGCCAGCATCTTCTTGGCATCTGGTGAGGCCTTCCTCTTTTTTCTTGTTTGGTTTTTTGTTTTGTTTTGGTTTTGAGATAGAGTCTACTACATAGCTCTGGCTGTCTTGAAACTCACTATGTAGACCAGGCTGGCCTTGAATTCACAGAGATCTGCTTGTCTTCACCTCCCAAGTGCTGGGATTAAAGGCATGCTCCACTATGCCCATCTCCAAGGTGAGGCCTTCTTGCTCCATAGAGAGAGAGGTATGAATTCAGGTGACAGTTTGATGCTACGTCCATTGAGTAAAATTCGATGAGCTCCCAACAATGGGTTCTTGGCCAGTTTTGCTGTACCAGCGTGCATTTCTTCCTGTGGAATGGGCCTTAAATTCAAACGAGGTGATTGGCCACTCCCATGGCGTCTGCGCCATTATTGCATCTATGGAGGTATCTTACCAGAGTTGTCAGCTCACAGGATTCACAGTTGGGTAAGACTGTCAATGGCTTTTCTTCCTCAGCAGCCTGCATAGCACCTTCTATCCAGGACGATGAAGGCTAGTCAGCAGGGAGAAGCTTCCTGGTCAGTATCAGCTTGACTTCTTCATGTCCTATAACCATAGAAGAACATTTCTCAAATGTTTTTTGTTTATTTATGTTTTGAGTATTTTTAGACAGAATGGCTATTGAATTTGTCAAAGGTTTTTTTTTTCCCTGCCTCTGTGTTCAGAAAATATGACCTTCTTACATCCCCTGAGGTAAAGCGATAGTAATATGTTTCTTACTGTGCAGCCATCCGTATTTCCGCACAAAGTCTTCTTGGTTGCAGAGAGCTGTTTTCTCAATATGATGCTGGGCATATTTACAATGTTCTTATGAAATATCTTTTATAAATTTATTATCATGTTATACTCACTTCCTAAAAGATATTTGGACATTTTATCATCTCATGTGTTCCCAGACAGTTTATACAATATTGGGAACATTTTGTCTTTGAAATACTCAACTGTAATTCTAAAATAACAAAAACAAAAGTTAGGTCATTCCATGTGTATTGCTAATACTGTTTGGCTTCCATTTAGAACATGCTAGACATCTTCAAATGTGAGCCCACAGTTTAGTTTACTTATTTACTTGCTCCCTAGTGTGTCTTTATGAAGATGTACTATGATTTGCTGAGTCAAGATTGGTGGACATTTGGATTTCATGGTATTTCAGACTACATTGACAGAACCTTTCTAAACATATCTCTTGGCACATTTGTGGGAGTTCTGAGGATGAATTCCTTGACCAAAAAAAGTTCCTATTCATGAAAAATTAATCTTCTAAAAAGAGCATGAGAAAGACAAGGCAGAGCTAAATTTTATAGAAAAGAAGTGGAAAGGCTATAACTTTGAGGCCTTGAACATCTCCACAGAAAAACCATCTCCAAGTAGTTTAAATAATTTTTTTTAAAAGATTTGTTTAAAATCAGTTGGGAATCTTTTATCAAAACAGACTTGTGAACAATATTGTGTTTTAGTTAGATTTCATTAATTGAGAAGTAAATTTATAACATTCCTTGGCCATTAGGCTGAAGATAGGCACTCGGGTCACAGCCTAAGTCTTTTCTGAATACTCTTTAATAAAAACACACCTCTTCCCGCAGCAGAGACTGCGGCTCATGCAGACAGGCTGAGGACTCTAAACTACACCTCTTCCCACGTGGAAACTGAGTCTCATGCAGAGAGGCTGTGTTAGTTTGCAAGCCTGGACTTGGAAGGTATCATGTTTCTCATAACATTTTGAAAAGGAACTATGGGAACTTTTAAGTCTTTTAAATTGCACAGATGTACATTTTTCAGTGCAGTTGTGGTTGTTAGCGTGTTCAGGTAGCCTGCCTTTTGCCTGTATTTGTTTCCCATGCTGGGCGAACTCTGGAGACCCACATCTGCCTGTTTCCCCCTGGCTTGGTGAGTTTCCATTAAAACTATTTGCTTTATTTAATTCTTAGGTCAACTGGAACAAATATTTTCCCTTTACAAATAGTCCAGTAAAGTCATCTACATGGATTGAAATGGCTCATGTTCATTTGTTTCTTTTTAACAGACAAAAAAAAAAGCATATTTTATAGCACTGTTTTCTTTAATGGATCTAGAAGAGTAGCTTCCTTTTTGGAACTGTCAACATTTCGTGTAGTATGACTTCAGGGAATGCAGTTTCTAGATATCACAGTTTTTTTGCTTAACCGTGACCAAGTGTCCAAAGAGGTACTTCAGCTTTTGCAACAGATGGCCATCAGCAGTGACAGCCACAGTCCACTGCAGTGTTAACTGTATGATGAGATCATTCTCGGAATAAGGCCGGAATGTTGGCACGACATATAATCTGAAGAGAAAGATGGCTTTCTCAGTATTCAACAGAAGCTCCCCGAGGGCATGTTCGTTTTCACCTCTTCATCCTTGGAGGCCCAGAACACCTCCCCCAGTATCTGACATGAAAGAACTACGTGATAATCTCCAGCCTCAATGGCCTCACCATTGCCTATCAGCGCTTTCATTGCCAATTATAATTGGCCCGATTCCAGGAGACGGTAAGGCAGCTGTTACTTTTCAGCCGCTTCCCCTCAGTCCCCACAACTCTGTCAAATGTTTACCACTTCATTCCCCCCTTACTCAACCACACTTGCCTTGATTTCCTCTGTTAGGATTGTTGCTGTTGCTTTACTGTGAGCCCTTCCTGCACACCTGAACGTCCCACTCCCCTTGCCACAGTCATTTTCCTATCCAGGCAAACGCCGCAGTTGCCGGTGACATACCACTGTGTGCTGCGGGTGATGCTTCACATCTGTCCCCTTCCTACTCCCTGACTCCTGTGTTGCCTGGTTTTTCCTGACACATCTCCACAGTGTTTCACTCAACTCTGTTTTCCAGATAGGGAAAATGCAACCCCTTCCCGTGTGCCCTGTTACCCTAATGATCGGTGAATTATTCAGGACATTCCTTGCACGCATTATCCACGTGCATTTGTTGCTTTTTCTCCACTATTGGAAATGTTTGACATTCATTTAATGGCTCGTCTTTGTTAAACATTTCATTAGATGCTGATGACACAAAGGTAAATGAGCAGGTACAAGGGCAGTCTGAAGTATAAAGATATCTGCTGAGATGGCTCAGTGGGTAGAGGCACCTAGGCCAAGCCTGATGACCTGACTTTGACCCCTAGGACCCGCGTGGCTGAGGAAGAGAACCAACTCCTGAAAGTTGTTCTCTGACCTCCCTATGTGTACTGTGGCATGTATGTGCCCACATATGTGTATACACAATAAATAAATGTCTTTCCAAAGTTTAAAGGAATCCAGGGAGAGCTTGTTATGGCATTGTTGAGTGAGCAAAACTCATAAAGCTAGACCCATCTGCAAGGGTCTGGGTCTCCAGAGACAGCATTAACCCTGAGTAAGACCACCTTCGGAAGTTACTGCCTGATCTGCTCCTGGTACTTGGGATTTACTTAGAAAAACCGTAACCTTTCTTTTTAAATTTCATGTGTATGCCGTATATCATTTCCCCCTTTCTTCACCCTCTCCCATGTCCCCTCTCCTCAAATTTATGTCCTATTTTTTAAAATTGTGTGTTCATGTATACACACACACATATCCACACATACACACACACACACACACACACACACACACGCACACGCACACACATCATATGTAACTCGGGCAAATATAAAATAATATGATTCCCTATAATTTTTCAAACACCCTTAGTGTCACTCACTCTTCTTCCCTCTCTCTTCCTCTGTATTGTCCTAGTCCACCCCCTCCCCGGTGAGAGCCCCTCCATTTTTCCCAGTTTCCCCCTGGTATCACCTCTGCCCTGCCTTTCCCTCCCAAGCCCACCATCCTCACGTTCTTTAGTCTCTCCTGGATTCTGTGGTTCTCTATGTAGTGTACTCACATCTGAGGATTCGGAGTGAGGAGCCACGGATGAGAAAACATGGGATGTTTGTCCTTCTGGGTCTGGATTTCCTCGTATTTACTGGATCCATTGATTCCTCCGAGATTTTCACGAGTTCCTTTTCCATTACAGTTGAAGAGTATTCGTGGTGTGTATGTGCCACCCTTTCATTACCAGTCCAAGGGCATTTAGCTGTTTCTCTTCCTAGATGTTGTGAATGGAGCCGCAATGGACACAGCTGAGCAAGTGTCTATGGAGTTGGATGTTGAGTCCTTTGGGCATATACCAAGGAGTGGTATAGCTGGGTCATATGGAAGACTTAATTTTTGCTTTTTGAGAATTCTCCACACTGATTTCCAGAGTGGCTCCACCAGTTTGCAATCCCAGCAGAGGGAATGAGAGTTCCCGTTTCCCCACATCCTCACTAGAATTTATTGTAGAAACCACTCCTTTTAAACAAGTATAACAACTTTAAATAGCAAAATAGACACACATAAAGTAAGTTACTGCTCAAAATTTCCACAGGCCATATGCTATATTTTTAATGAAGGGAAAACAAATACATGCGTGGTTATAATTACTAGTCTGCTGACAAGAAAAAGCTAGAAGGTTGCACAAGAAAATTACCAACAGGGTGGGGGGTGGGGTTGACACTGTTTGAAAGCTAAATTACAATGCAGAAATTCTAGGGATACTTGCATCTTCTGACCCCAGCTCTCCCATGTCCCCATCCTCTGCAGTGTTGAGCAGTTCCGTTAGCTCCATCCCTTCCTAGGAAATCATTAGTATGCCAGGATGTTTTCTGTGCCCTTTGCAGGCAGCCCTTCTGTTGAAACTCACCCCTTTAAGGTCCGCTCCAGTCCAGTACCCTCTGAGGGGCCCTCTGCGGTAGTGCCCCCTCACAGCGACCTGCCTGAGGCTGTCATCTGGCAGTAGTCAGACTTAAATGGGCTCTGCATGTTCCTGTTGGGATGTCTTGTAGCCATTAGATTTCCAGAGCCGTCATCCTTGTTTTGTCTGCATAGAAGGCCTCCGTGGTCCTGAGTCAGCTGCTTAGGAGGGTGATTGCTGACGTGATGAGAGCTATCGTGGAGAACTACACAGTGAGCTGTCGGAATGCGCCCCCATTTCCTGGAAAATGTTCCTCAAGTCTGCGAAATAAGTGGAGTTAAGTAAAAGTAGGATTGGGCTAAGTCCCGGGTCTAAATAGGAGTTTGGGTAAATTACTTAACACCCCAAGGCTTCATCCCCCCCCCCGTTTTAAATGCACGTAAAAACAGTTTCAGAGATGTTGAGAGTGTTTGGAGAGTTAAGCAAAAAATGTGGACCCAACAACTGACACTGTTGTCTAGCACAGAGGCTGTGATCAGCAGAGAGCTGTTATGTTCTTGCCAGAAAGCAAATCCCCATCAGTGAAAAATACCACGACAGAAGCTTCTGTCTGGTTGTGCTGCCCTTGGGACGGAATTCCCTCAGGTCCCCTCCTTACACTCCTGCGTCCCTCAGCACTCCTTCACTGCGAATTCAGGGCAAGGGAAGAGGGGGTCCAGAAACTGTAGCTTGGAAGTTGCAAACGGTTTTCTTACAGAAAAGTGTTGTTCTACATGCTGCTCACCTTCATAAAATTACTTATGGGCTCTTTTGGCCATATCTGGCAAACGAAACCACCATGTCTAAAATTGTTTCTATGGGAAACTATGTTCCCAGCTCCTAACAACAGACTTAGAAATGAGCTGTTGGAATGCATCTTGTTTGGGGACAGTCTGTAGGTCAGCATTTGTGACTCACTGCCAGTGAAAGGGAAATGGCATTTATTCCACCGTTTCTGAAACCTAGGCACTTAATTTTTTTTAGGTCATCAAGGATTTAAAGTTATTTAAAACCGTTAACGTTTAAAACCTTTTCATTATGTTGATATCTGGAATCTTACATTCCAGCTATTAACCCAGCAACTAAGATGCACTTATGTGCTCTTTAGACATCTTCAGGATTTACTATTTTTAAGGAAGGCAGAGCAGTGTGCTTTTGCAGGCTCCTCTGTGGTTATATAACTGCTGAAACCCTGCCCTCCCTCCCCTTCCCCTGCTTGGAGGCTTCTCTGCCCATGTTTGGTAACTGTTCCACAGCAGATTCTGATACTGAAGCAAGCCAGAAGAACCCTTATTCGGATGGGTTAAAAGCTGAGCTGCTCCAAGACCTCAGATTGAAGAATCTCCTGTGTGTGGGCAGGGGGTGTAGCTCAGTAGTGCGATGCTTCCAGCATGTGCAAGGTCCTGGGCTTGATCCCCAGCCTAGCAAGAAGAGAAAACAATTTCTCCTGTGCAGTGAATCTGTGGATGCTATACCTAGATCAACACAAGTGGGTTTGGGATAAGTTGTTGAGGAAGAGTTCATGTTCTAGATGAGGTGGATGGGCTACCAAAAACCCCATTGATTCCCTTGTTTTATGTTTCTCTTCCATAAGTCCCAAGAGTGTGTTTTCCTAACTCTCTTGTTTTTATTTTGTGTGATTGCTGTGAAAAGCATCAGGC
Source organism: Peromyscus nudipes (assembly GCA_902168325.1). Taxonomy (NCBI): domain Eukaryota; kingdom Metazoa; phylum Chordata; class Mammalia; order Rodentia; family Cricetidae; genus Peromyscus; species Peromyscus nudipes. The sequence goes on from CABHPH010112353.1 coordinate 7,840, forward strand.
ACACCTTCCTTTCTTTCCTCACTCTTCCCTTTCTTAAATCCTTGCAGTTATGACCAGAGAGACTTCCAGGTCCTCTTTGTTGTTTATTCTAGGCTTGTATTCAGCTGAGCTATGCTTTAAATTAGTCTCTAGGACAGAGAAGATAAACTGCGAAAGTAGGTAGCAGGCATGAATTCCCTTTCCACCACCGTGGCCGGGTCCAAGCCCACTTTCAGTATTATTTAATAGCTTACAATAAAGCATGAGAAGAGACCACCTAACCCAGAACACTTGCCTTTCTTGAAGGGACAACTGCAGTTTTCTGAGAACTGTGGAAACTGAGCAAGCTGAAACTTATTCTACAAAAGAAATTCTTGGTGCACGCACACACACACACATCTAGTCATTTATGAAATGCCTACTTTACACCATTCACAAAATGAGCAACAGATTCCTAAAGATGATCTTTGTGCAAAGACAGAAACTGAAATGGCAGTTATCAGTCAGTGCATGCTGTAATAAAGATTTGCAGCTGGTGCTGGGGAATCCAGGAGAAAGGAAGGCAGTCACTGGCTAGGGCATTTCAAACTGTCTCACAGACTTGAATGAAATCAGGGTTGATTCTTAAAGACACGGTGCTCACAAAATGCCACGTTATTCTTTGTAATTACAAATTATTGTTCATTAGCTTCAAATAAAATTGAGAGTAAAGTCTGAGGTGGCTCCCTGGATCAGGGCTGACAGCACTGGACGAGCCAGATATGAAGATGAGAAGGTAGTCTGAGAACCTCTCAGGTCTCCTAGTTCAGGATGCAAGTGTGGAGAGAGAGCTAGCCGTTCCATTCACTCTTTCATTCAGTGAGTATGGATGACAGTCAGGTCTCATAAAATGAGAGACATTGAACCTGAAGTAGCAGGTACCATGGCGGCAAATACAGGGTACTGGAAATGTTAATTGAGGACTGGATTGGAGTGGCCGTTTGGGGTAGTTTTTTAGGGGGACCTGAATCCTCATACAGGCAGTGGGATGAGCATGTGTGAGGATTTCCCATGGGAAAAAAAAAAACCTGGCTATGAAAGGATGAAAAAGTCAGAGCCCCAGGTCCATGGAAGGAAATAGGTTGTATGTAGGCCTAAAGTGCTAGATCGTTCAAAATTTGTAGGAACTTTAATAGGTTTGGGACGTTGGAGATAGGACAGAGTCCGTGATTTGGGGCTGAGGATTTGGTCGGCAGAGTGCTTGTCTCCTGTGCACACATGAAGCTCTGGGTTCAGTCTCTATCACCAGAAGAGCTGGGCACCATGGCACATGCCTGTAATCCCAGCACCAGGGGCATGGACGCAGGAGTTCAAGATCATCTTTAGCTGCATAGCTACTTCCGGGAGATCAGCCTGTGCTACATGACATCTGTCTGAGACCGAGGGGCCGGGGCAGAGACAGACATGGGGGGCACTTAAGTAAAACAATTAGCATTTTCATATCTGTATTTTTAAAAGTCACTCTATCATATAGAATAGTAGTCAGTAAACTTTGTAAACCATTTGCCTTTATTAACCAAATATTTTAGGGGATAGGCATATAGCTCAGTGCTTTTCTACCACCCATGATGCTCTGGATTTGATCTCAAGCAGCCCAGGAACCGGCTGTGGTTCCATACACCTGACTTAGGAGGTTGGCACAGGAGGATCAGAAGCTCAAGGTCATCCTCAGCTGTAGAGTGAAGTCCAAGCCAAGTCACAGTGTTGGAGGTTTAAGTCTGTGACTGTGTGACCCCATTGCCTTTGTTCCTGTGGGAGGGCAGCATGTCATGGTAGAAGCACATGTCAGAGCAACATCAGTTACCTCATTGCAAGATCAAAGAAGAGGACAAGGGCAGGCCAGAGTCCCACAATCCCGGTTAAGAGTACACTTCAGATGATCTACAGAAGCTCCTACCGGCTCCCACCTTGGTACCAGCCCTTTAACATGTGGACCTTTGAGGGGCACATAAGATAAAAACCGTAGGAAGTTTCTTGCATGGAGTTGGTGGGGACAAGATTGGAGAGGGTAGTGGTTACGTTTACTGTAATAATCTGAGTAAGAGGTGGTGAGAGCTTAGAGCAGGGCAAAAAGGAGATGCAGAAAGACCAAGCGTTTCCACACACAATGGCAAAAAGGTATTGTGGGATGGAGGTTGGGTTGGTGATGAGCTGGCTGACAGTTAAAGAGCACACAGTTCGAGCTTGGAGTAATTTCGATGATGGCGTTAACTTTTGTTTAGTACAGTTGAATAAAAGTTTCAGTTAAATTTTGGAAGAAAAATAATAGGAAAAATTGTAAAAGTCAGTTTTCGCAGTGTTTTATAATTGTTCTGTGGGAGACCTTATCTCTAGTGCTTTGAGGCTTCAATCCTTGGCGGTGCTAGATTGAGTCCCGAGCCTGGTGCCTGCTAAGAAGGTGTCTCACTGCTGATGTGCACCCCAACCCCTTCTTGTCTTTTCTCTCCTCCCTGAGGATTCCTGCTGAAAGCCAGCATCTCCAAGGCCCCACTTTCTCTTTCCAGGACAGAGCAGCCTTTGGACTCTAAAGGTTACAATCAGCTTTTGTCACTCGAAATTTGACTGTGATACATGTCCAATACTCAGGACTTCTCCCTTTCCCCACGGATCCATCTGATGGTCCTTTCTTTAGTTGATTTGTGCAACCATTTGAGTCTAATTCTCTGCATGCAGCGCGGAAAGTTATGTTAGGTACAGATGTGCACACATGTGCATGCAAATAGGAGGTGTTAGCTAACCTGCCTATCTCAGGCATCTTTTGCACATTTCCAGAGAACTACCTGGAGTTCCTCATGAAGTAAGGCTCTGGCACAGTGCTTATCGCTAGGTAAATGTCAGTTGTTGCTACTATTTTTGAAATCCTTTTTATTAAAAGAAAAAAAAGAGCTGCTACTTTTGGTGCTGTGACAGGTCCAATCATAGTGGGTGCAAAGCTTCTGTGAACTAAGTCCATGCGTGACAGATATCTTCAAAGCAAACTCCTTCAGGGCTGCTGGAGTAACAGCTTATAAGAGAACTGGGGTCAGTCGGGAAGTGAGAGGCCCAGAGCTGTCACAGCCACAGTCCTGTACCACCAGTCAAAGCTGGCCAGAAAGACAGTCTGGAGTAATAGTCAGAATGGAAACAGGTGATTATAAGACTCACTCAGCAAAAAACAAAAAGTTTGTGGACCCTGTTAATGTGGGTAATTACTTCTGTCTCACTTTCTTGGTTATAAAAATTGGAAAGCAGGCCCTATATTAGAGCCTGGTTGGTGATCCAAGACCATGTGAGGATTTTTTTCTTTTTCTGTTCTTTTTTTTTTTTTTTTTTTTTTTTTTTTTTTTTTTGAGACAGGGTCACTATGTTGACTAGCCTGACCCTGAACTCACAGACATCCACCTGATGTCATGGTGCTTCTGCCACCATGCCCAGCTGGAGGACTGTAATCCATAAAGTTAAATGCTATTTTTTTCCTAGACAATAGTTTTTGTAACTCTTGAGCTAGTTTTAGAGGAATATGGTTGTCTATATATACAGATCTCTATAAAGACTTGGTAATTACTTTGGTGAGAAAGGCGTTTTTCTTAATCAGATGTCTAAAGATCATTTGTAATATCACATTTATTGTTTGTGTTTAGAAATGGCTGCTGACTGTGTGGCCTGCCGTTGGGACCCTCTGTCTCACTGTTCCCATGTGGCCTTGTGCTCAGCGCTGTAGGAAAGCAGAAGTCCCTGGACTTTTCTCAAGTCTGAGCTCCAGAGAGGGCAGTTGATGTTCACCAGAGCCAGCTCAGGTGCTCATTTAAGGCCAGTGGGGAGGGGCTGAAGAAATGCTCAGGGCTTAAGAGCACTTGCTGCTCTTGCAGAGGACCTTGGTTGGGTTCCCAGCACCCAGATGGCAACTCATACCATCTGTAAGCCCTGCTCCAGAGGATCCAGCACTCCCTTCTGACCTCTGTGGGCACCCCATGCAGATGGTGCACATGCAGATGTGCAGGCCCACACCTATACACACGAAATAAAAACAAATGAATCTTGTTACAAAATCAAGACAAGGAGAGAGTTCACTCAGCGTAGTTCTCTTAGTTAGATTTCTGCTGCTGGGATGAATGCCACGACCAAAAGCAAATGTACTGTCTGTCAAGGGAAGCCCGGGCAGGAACTGAGGTGGAAACCACAGAAGGAGGAAAGCTTCTTAGTCGCTTGCTCCCCCTGCTTGTGCTTGGCCAGCTTTGTTACACAGCCCAGGACCACCTGCCTGGGGATGGGACGGCTCATAGTGGGTTGAGCCCTCCTACATCAATCATAAATCAAGACAGTGCCCTCAGATATGCCCATAGGCCAATCTGATGGAGGCAGTGATTCAGTGGCGTTTCCTTCTTCCCAGGTGGGTCCGGTTGACAACCAAGATCATCCTAGTCAAAACACTAATCCCTGACGAGAAGGGACAGTTTCCTTGCTCTCTGAAACCCTGGGGTTAGATGAGGAAAGGAAGGGAAATTGGGAATCCTAAGTGTTTAAAGTGACCTGCCATGCACTGCTCATCAGGAGAAGGCAAGGCACTTCCCCGTCCCCAAGAGAAGTGGCTACAAGGCAGGAGTGCCTGGACAGGGAACTCTAGAGTGTGTTGATGGCAAGGATTCCCATGTACCAGAACTGACCCTAAAGCTGCCAAGAACTACTAGACCTGGGTGGACATCTTTGTAGCAGATGATTATACAAAGATCCTCAATACTGCCTAAGTCCCCAGAGCTGTGTCTTTGGAAAATGGGAGAGAGACCCTCAAAAACAGCTGAAATTAAAAAGAAGAAGAAGAAGAAGAAGAAGAAGAAGAAGAAGAAGAAGAAGAAGAAGAAGAAGAAGAAGAAGAAGAAGAAGAAGAAGAAGAAGAAGAAGAAGTAGCAGCAGCAGCTGAGGTGAAGTCTCCCGACCTGGGACTTGAAACAGAAAATAAATTGATATAGAAAACAATTATGTCCTTTGACAAAAGTAACCTTGTAGACTGAAGATTACCAAGATTACAAGCTGACTTTTTTGTAGGAAGTGTGGTAATAAACTTCAGTTTATCATGGCTAGGCCGTTGTGCCCACTTTGGAACGTGGGTGTGTGTGATGAGGGTTTGCCATAGCAGAGCTCCAGAGTCACCTGAGACGGGATTTGAAGCTGGGAGAAGGTAGGGTTTGCTCGTGGTTTTTAAAGATGGTTTTGTTTTGGTTTAAGATATGGAACCCAGAGCATGGTGCATGTTAGGCAGGACTTCCACCCCTATCCATTGGCTAGATTTGCTATTGATAGTGGGCTTGTTTTTAAAATGATTTTATTTCTTTTTAATTATGTGTATGGGGAGAGGTATGTGAACATGAAGGAACCCCAGGAATGCGGAAGAGGGCATTAGATGTCCTGGAGGTTACAGGTGGTTGTGAACCACCTAGCACGGGTGCTGGGAACCGAGCTCTGGCCCTCTACAAGAGCAGAAGCCCTCTTAAAGGATGAGCCACTTCTCCAGCATAGTTGCTTCTTTGGTTTTGCAGATCAGGTCTTGTTATATATCCCTGGCTGGATACTTGCTCTGTAGCCCAGGCTAGCCTGGAACCTACAGCAATCCTGCTTCCTTTCAGTTCTGGGGTACAGAGATTACAAGTCTGCACCTCCATGCCCTGCATGATTGCCGTTTTGATGGTCCTGCTGAGATTTTAGAATTTAGAGGCAGCTTATCCAATAAAGCTCTGTATCATTTCTACTTTTCCAAAACACAGCCAAGTGACTGGGGGGCATGGGCTGTGGCTCAGAGCATCAGCAGGAGCTAAAGTTGTCCCTGTGAACTCTTCCTTGCGAAGCCAGAGGTGGCGGTGAACAAGTAACATGAGCCAGAGGGTAGACCTGACCCCCGGCTCAAGGCCTGCATTGTGCAGTTGTACCAGCGCTAGCCACCCAGGGCTGTGAGGGTTAAACACAATACTGAGAGCAGAGTTGTTTGGTACAGAGACAACCTGCTCTGTGGGAAACAGGACTCAGAGAGAAATCAGAATGAGCAGAAGATGGGGAAGAACCCAGAAGTGTCAGGGGAAAACGGAAGGGGGCTGAGGAGAGGCAGGGGAGAAAGCATTCACAGCACTCGGGGGATTTCTGAGGCCAGCGGAAGTAAAAGCCGCAGAAGCAGAAAGAGGAAGTGGGGCTTCAGAAGGCTGTATTTCCCAGAGTCCTCTTCAAGTCCCCTCCCCCAAGAAGCAACCATATTAGGAAAAAGGATGGAAGGAAATGTCCTGTTTGTAACTTAGAACTGACTTTGAGGCTTCTGAACCTTCCCCCCAACTAAAAAGCAGGGGTGTGGGGGGGGGGGTGTTGACAACCTTTCATGTCATGTTGGTGAGGAAGGGAGGGGAGTGGAAAAGGAGGAAGGCGACATGAAAACTGAGTCTTCTAGGAAGTTATCTTATTAAGAACTTAATTCATGCTCAAGGCGAGTCATAAAAATACATGGTGCGTCTGTGGCTGTCGCTGGCAGATTGCAAACTGAAGGTAGCCTGTGAGGAAGTCCCTCTCACGTTCCCAGCTGCCAGTTCAAAGATATTCACTAAGAACCAATGCAAGTGTACATTGTGTACAAGTGTACAAACGAGTTGTGCTCCCTTTGGAGAGCCAGGCATAGATTACCACCACATTAAAATATCTAGACTGAGCCATCAGGAGCACTGTCACCAGGCAAGAGTTGACGCATTTTAAAACGTCAAGTTGTAGGAAACGTGTAACACGAAAATGTCTCGCCTTGACTGTTCTCCAGGGCTCAGCTCAGTGGCATCAAGTACATTCACCGTGCTGCGCAGTCACTGCCACCATCTAATCTTCAGAAACGTTTTCATCTTCTCCAGCTGAAACTTTGTGCTCATTAAAAACGGCTCCCAGGGCCTGGAGTGGCTGGCAGCTTAGCGGTTAAGAGCTCTGGTTGCCCTTTCAGAGGACAAGGGTTCAGTTCCCAGCACCCACATGGCATTTCACAACCATTCTTAACTCTAGTTTCATGGGATCCAGTGACCTTTTCTGACCTGTGTGGGCACCAGGCACACACATGTAGTGCATATGTGTGTGTGTGTGTGTGTGTGTGTGTGTGTGTGTGTGTGTGTAAGCAAAACATTCACACAAAATAAAATAAAATATAAACATTAAAATTAAGAAAAGCAGAGCCAGGTGGAGCTCTGTGAGTTCCAGGCCAGCCTGGTCTACAGAGCAAGATCCAGGACAGGCACCAAAACTACACAGAGATACCCTGTCTCTAAAAACCAAAAAAAAAAAAAGCTAGCCATTCCCTTTCCCCAGCTGTGGCAGTGACCTTTCTACTTTCTGTATCTATGAATTAACTAAGTTCCGTCCATAAATGGAATCACATGATATTTGTTCTTTGGAACTGGTTAATTTAGCATACGGGTCACCTATGCTGTACCATGGGTCAGCATTTCCTTTGTAAGGCAGAACGAGACTGTTCTTCTTGAGGGAAATGGATGATATAAAAAAATCTTTTCTTTAAAAACTACCTCGCACTCACTCCTCCCAAGGCTTGAAGATCATTGCGGAAGAGGGGTGGAGAGGCAGGAGAGGCAGAGACAGGGGGATTATGAGGAAGCAGGGTTTTCCAGACATGGCAGGGCAGTTCCACATGTGCACTCACAGTGGCTGTGGCAGCATGCACCAGACTGCCACAAACTCGAGCCAGACAAAATTCCAGCACAGAGAGGGGAGGCAGGCACAAGTCTCACACCTGCTGAGGAGCGATTGGCAATTGATAGCTGCCGTGAGAGAGTCATTTTTCTTTAAAGCTGTGGCCCTTGGCAGGTCATGCTCCAGTGGGGATGGTCGCACCCCTAAGAGTATATGCACAGCACAAATTGGAGTTGATGAGTTTTTTTTAAAGGAGGGAGATACAGAGTTGGATAGATAAGGTCAGAGGTGGATCTGGAAGTGAATATGATCTAAATACGTTGTACAAAATTTTCAAAGAATTAATTAAAAATGTATGTCTCTGTGTGCTGGTTCATACCTGTATCCAAGCTCTCAGGTGATTGTTGTGAGTTCAAGGACAGCCTGATCTATGGTGTGAGACTCTATCTCAATTAAAAAAAAAATAAAAAAAAATATATATGTAAGGTGGAAGTTTCTGTCCCACCAGCAACTCCCAAATACCAAGGAGCTGCTTCTCAAATAATCACTCAGAGGCTTATATTAATTATAAATGTTTGGCTGATGGCTCAGGCTTATTACTAGTTAGCTCTTACATTTAAATTAGCCCATATTTCTTATCTATGCTTTGCCACGTGGTTTGTGGCTTGTTACCTCATTTTCTCCACATCTTGCTTCCTCAGCAGCTGGCTGGCATCTGCCTGACTCCACTGCTCTCTTTCCTTCCTTAGTTTCATTGTCCCACCCATACCTCCTGCCAGGCTACCAGCCAATCAGCTTAAATATTATTAATGAGCATAATCTACATTATTTCCCCCTTTTTAAAAGGAAGATTAGATAGACACAATTACAATCCTCCCAAATTTTAACTATGGACAGATTAGGTACAAAACTCAGATTCTTCAGGAAAGGACAACTATTGGAGTAATCTCTATTAAAAAAATTGCCTATTACTTATGGTCTGGATGTCTAAGATGTATTTCTTTCTTGATAGTTGTTCTTGTTGTGTGTAGTTTCATTCCTTGTTAAGATTATTACTTTTTCCTTTCTCTGGACAATACTTGATAATTGTTCTTATTGTATATAGTTTTTATTTTTATTTTTATTTTCATTTTTATTTTTTTATTTTTTTATTTTTTTATTTTTTTTGTTTTTTTGAGACAGGGTTTCTCTGTGTAGCTTTGCACCTTTCCTGGAACTTGCTTTGGAGACCAGGCTGGCCTCGAACTCACAGAGATCCGCCTGCCTCAGCCTCTCGAGTGCTGGGATTAAAGGTGTGCGCCACCACCGCCCGGCCTTGCATATAGTTTTTATTATGAATCTTCCTTTTCACTTTAGACAAAAAGGGGGAAATGTTGTGGGAATTCCGCCATTCATTCTAATGACCAATGGAATAGAGCAGGTTGGCCCGATGGGCATGGTTTTCTCTAAGATACAGAACCCTTTAAGAATGGGAGGAGGAGGGTCATATGCCATTTTTGGGACTGTGGAAGGCTTCCTGATGCCACGGCTTAGTCACCTTGTCTGGAATTTCCCCATCTCTCCCTGGTGAGTGAAGAAGTAATGGTGCTGTTTTGCTCTGTATTCATGAGTATGTTGTATTGATTTTATCCTTTAATAAATCTGTCCTGATCCAAAACTTCTGTGGACTACCACAATGGCATATTTGAAATTGCTGGAGCAGTGAGCAGGTCTATTGGGATTCACTAGGTTCCAAAGGAGGCAGGAGGTGGCTTCAGGGTATCATTGCCCAGGCCCTCTTTGCTATCTCAATTGGGTTGTTTTGTTGGTTTTCATCTTCATTTTTGTTTTATTGTTGTTTGAGATGAAGCTTCAAGGAATTGCTCAAGCTAGTTTTGAGCTTCCTGGGCTCAAACTGTCTGCATGGGTCAGTTTTTTTTTTTTTTTTTGGTTTTTCGAGACAGGGTTTCTCTGTGTAGCTTTGCGCCTTTCCTGGAGCTCACTTGGTAGCCCAGGCTGGCCTTGAACTCACAGAGATCCGCCTGGCTCTGCCTCCCGAGTGCTGGGATTAAAGGCGTGCGCCACCACCGCCCGGCTATGGGTCAGTCTTCTAAGTACCTGGAACTACAGGTATGTGTGACTTTACCTGGCTAAGGATGGGGTCTTTTCATCTCAGTGACAAGACCCTTTTCTTTGCTGGTAAATGCGACAGGGTACTTCTGTCTTGCCTATCCAACCTTGAATGAAGGTAATCAAGAGATAGTTATTGATCATCAATGTGTGTCTGTGACTCTCTTCTTGACTTCTGGTCTCACACCTGTTTTCTAGGGCTCAGTGTGTCACTCCATTGTAGAATGGCTGCCTAAGACATCCAAGGCCCTGGGTTCCATCGCCAGTACACAGTCCTGGGGGGAAACCCCAATTTCTACAATTTCCATTTCTCTGTTTAGTAGCCCTTTGCTTTTCAGGGAAACTAAGAATATTGCCAGAGACATAGAAAAGCAGTTGGTAGTATTGTAGGTGCTGTGAAATAAGAACTTTTCTACTATATGACATTTGGAAATGTGTTAGCTGTAGCTTTCTTTCATGGTAGTGTGTGTGTGTGTGTGTGTGTGTGTGTGTGTGTGTGTGTGTGTGTGTAACTTTTTGTAATCCTAGCTACTTGGAAGGCTGAGGCAGGTGGCTTGTGAGTTTGAAGTCAGCATAACACAGTGCCTCAAAAAAACTTTTTTTATGGCTGCAGAGATGGCTCAGTAGCTAAGATTGAGTATGAGTTGGGTTCCCAGCACCCACCAAGAATGGCTCACAACCAGCTGTGACTCTAGTTCCAGGGGATCCAACACCCTCTTTTGGCCTCTTTGGTCATATGCAGTCATCTACACACATATACACACAAACATTTCTAATGTGTATGTAATATATTTATGTGTATGATATGTATATATAGTCCATAGATCTATGTATCTGAAACTCTAGCTCATTGGTAGAACATATATTTAACATGGAATAAATCCTATCTTAGGTCTTCAGTATGAAGATACAATATAAAAACACTTATCTTTTGTAGGTAGACTGCTGATGGTATAAAGCACATTTTTTTGGTATTTCAAAATATTTTAATATTCATAGAGATTATTTTCTACTTTTTAATATGTCTTATTCAAAGGCTAGTACTTAGGAACCCTTTACTCATCAACTTTACTTTGAGATTCTAAAATGAACACACCCAGACGTGTGTGTGTGTGTGTGTGTGTGTGTGTGTACACCAGTCCTCTGCTCTTCTGTGATTTCTTACCCTCTCAGGGTCATGATTAGTTTGATCCTGCACTTCCGTTCAGCCAAGTGATTTCGGTTCTGCTGTGAACAGCCACCTTCACCCACACAGTTGCCAGGGGAGTTCTCACGGGGTTTCTCTCAACCCACCCAAGGTTATTTATATCACGTTAGCTTTGAGATCTAATGGTTGTGTCTGTAAACTGCTTAAAACAAAACTCACCCAGGGTTCCCAGAAGAGGCCCTGCATTAGAGTCATCAGCGTGAGAAGAACATAGGTTGTGATGGGGCTGCCAGCCTCACTCTCGCCCTCCCTGATTTCCGACTCCGAGCATCTGTCTCTCTGTCACCTTAGCTATAGCTAGTCTCATCTGCAGTCAGCCCGGATGAAGGCAAACATTCTTCCTGGTTCAGACAGTCTGGTGCTATGGTTAGGGGTGCGAGCCTGTGAAGCTGCATTTTCCAGAGCAAATTCAATTTCACATTCCTGAGTGATTGTTGCATATCCTGGTAGATGGTTGGTTTGCCTATTTGCTCAGAAATGTTGCTCAAAACGTGAATGAAAACTAGATGGAAGCAAGGGCACCCAGGCATCTCAGGTATAAGGTTAACATCAGGACCACCGTACTATCTCCTGGTGCTCATGCCCTCTCCCTATGTGATCCCTTACATGGGGGTCCTTACAGCTCAGAGGGAGGGCATTTGCCTAGCATAAGCAAAACCCTGGGTTCCATCTCCAGCACTGAAAAATTACAATGAGAAAAGACAAAGAAGGGAAGGAAGTAGAAAAAGCAATCATGTCTACTTGGAGGACACATAAGTGAGAGGCGGGTGAGCTCTGCCTAGGTGTATTCAGACAATGAGCAATCATGTCTGCCTGAGGAGAGTATTGATTACTGTGAGAGCTATGGAATGCTTCACCAGGCGGGAAAGCCCGGGCCTCACAGCACTCACCTCCTGTGTCGTTATGAAATCTATCCCTACATGCCTAGCTTTATCCCTGTGCTGTTCTTGGCTAAGGCGTTTAGGGAAGCTTAATGTAGCACATGGCTGTGTTTATCTTAATTGTGATTGTATTATGAGTAACAGTATGTTGGAAGGAAATGGGCAAGTTACGGCACGTCGACAGATCAGCACAGTAAAAACATGGGGTTGGGAAGTTTCATGGGTTTTCAGGGGAACACAGTTCATTCCTGGTGTCTGAGATGGCTGGGAAGAGGGCTAAGAACAGAGCAAAGCTAGAACTGTGGCCAATAATCAGTGTAGAAAGCCTGTTAGGCTCTGTTGAGAATTTGGACTTTCTTCTGGGGTGCCAGGTATACATTCAAGGGCAGGGAAGAGCAATCTGTGTTCTAGAGGGATCTGTGGTACCAGCATCAGGGCAGACTGCAGACAGGGATGTTAGAGGTTCCTATCAGATGTTTTGTGAGGGGAAAGCGGAAGGCCAGATACTGAAGAGAAAACCCAGTCTTGTTATAAGGGTTAAGACAATGGAAAGAGTTGAACATCATCAGGTTTGACTTTGGGCTTGAACATAGTGCAAGAAACCGAGATAGGAGAAATAAGAGAAACAGGGAGTGGGGAGGAGAGTCATTAAAACAGTTCTGAGCATTGTGAGTACGAGGTGCCCACCCTTCCCAGGGAGAGCCCAGGAGAGAACTTGGGAGTCAGAGAAGAGTTGGAGGTGAGCTCCTTGGAGCCATTGGATCAGCTAAGAGACAGAGATGGCATTACAGAGAAGGGAAGCAAGGATGGAAATTGGGGTTCTATGGTAGTTTGAATGAGAATGGCCCCCAGGTGGTGGGACTGTTTGGGAAGGCTTTGGAAGTGGGCCTTGTTGGAGGAGGTGTGTCACCAGGGGGTGGACTTTAAGGTTTCAAAAGCCCATGCCAGGCCCGGTCTATTTCTCTCTCTCTACCTGAAACTTGTAGATCAGATATAAGCTCTCAACTACTTCTCCAGCACCATCCCTGCTTGCCTGATGCCATGCTCCTGCCATGATGCTTATGAACTCACACTCCGAACTATACACAAGTCCCAGTTAAATGTTTCCTTTTGTAAGTTGCCTTGGTCATGGAGTCTCCTCAATAGAGCAGTAACTAAGACAGGTCCTCCCACCTCTCTTAAGTGTTCAATGCCTTTTTCCCCTCTTACAAAAATTATCTAAACCCAGCAAGTTGTCGTAAGTTGAGATGACACAATTTTGGAAGGCCTGTAGCTTCTGGCACTGTAAGGGCTAAGCTGGCACCTGTGAGTTCAGGAGTGTTTCTCTGGGAGTTGACAGATTTATAGCTGAGGGTAATACTAACACTTGTGTGGAATCTGCTCACCTGGGCATTCATCAGCAGGCCTTGAAATGTCTGCAGGAGTCCCAGGCACAGCAGCTAGCACAATACAGAACAAAGGAAATGCTTGCCTCAGCATCCAACAATGACGATTGCAAAATCCCGTCATTGTTAACCGAGGATGCTGTGATGCCTGAGATCTAGGTAGTTTCCAGTGGTGACAGGAGGGGACCACAGACAGAGTGCTTGAAGCAAGGCTTGAAGACAGTACAGCCTGGAGTGTGACCCTGGTAAAGTCTGTGTTAATTCAGATTGGAGTAGCCGTCTGTGAAGTTCTTGGAGAAGAGGAGGAGGTGAAGAAGAATTAGGAGCTGGGAGTTGGGCAGTTGGCTTAGTCAGTAGAGTACTTGCCATGTAAAATAAGGATCTGAGTTTGGATCCCCAGCACCCATGTGAAAGCCAGGAATGTCTGCATGGATCTGTAACCTCAACCTTGGAGAGGCAGAGACAGGCAGAAGCCTGGAGTTTGCTGGCCAGTCAGCCTGGCTGAATCAGTGAGCTCTAGGTTCAGCGAGAGACCCTGTCTCAGAATAAAGAAAAAATAAGGTGCAGAGTAATAGAGGAAGACATCCAGTATCAACCTCTGGCTTCCACATGTGTGCACACTCACACCCCTGTAGGTATATACATGCTTATAAGTACACACACACATACACACACAGACAGACTCTTAGACACCTGCATATACAAGTACACACACACACACACACACACACACACGCTGCAGATACACCTGCATGCACAAGTACACACACACACATGAACATATAGCACACACACACACACACACACACATCCCTGAAGGTACACCTGCATGAACAAGTACACACACACATGAACACATAGCAGACACACACACCTTCAGGTAGGTACACCAGCTTGTACGAGTACACACATACATGAACATAAACATTTCTCTCTCTCTCTCTCTCTCTCTCTCTCTCTCTCTCTCTCTCTCTCTGTCTCTCAAAAGCTGAAAGTTGAGAATAAGCCAGGAAGTGATGGCGCACACCTTTAGTCACAGCACTTGGGAGGCAGAGGCAGGTGGATCTCTGAGTTCAAGGTCAGCCTGGTCTACAACTCACAGAGTTTTTTTTGCTACAACAAGCAAATTCCAAGACAGCTAAGATTATATAGAAAAACCCGTCTCAAAAAAAAAAAGTTGAGGACTATAAAATCCTAATGGAAAAACGGTGAGTGAGAAAACAAACTCAACATTGAATATCATTTATTAAAATAAATAAATCACCAGGTGGTGGTGGTGCACACCTTTGATCCCAGCACTCAGGAGGCAGAGACAGGTTGATCTCTGGCCTACAGAGTGAGTTCCGGACAGCCAAGGCTACACAGAGAAATCCTATCTTGAAATAAAATAAATAAGTCATTATAGACAATTCTTTAAAGATAATATCAAAATTATGTTCCTGTGGATCTGGTCAGGATGGGCTTTCTGGAAGAGGAAGAACAGCAGCAATGGACAAACCTCAAATGGGCAGAAGCAGAAGGGGAGAAGGGTGAGCCCAGGCAGGGAGACTAGGGGACATGGAGAGCAAGCTTGTCTGTGAAGTGGAACGATCGTTGGAATGGCAGAGTGAGCGTTTTACCAAATGGGCCATGTTTTTAAAAACTGTAGTTGCATAGTTAATTTTATCGGCATCTTAGCTGATGGTGACTCCGTCCTTTTGACTGCTCAGGCCACAAACCTTAGAGTCCGTCTCGGCACCCCCGTCCTTCATATGCCGTATCTTTTTGTTCTGTTGTCAGTTTTTTAATTTTTTTTTTTTTGCTGCTTCCTATTGTGTGTGTATGATGTGTAGATGTAACCAGCCGTCTTATTAAATAAGAAACACAGAGCCAATGTAAAGATAAAAGCCCAAGAGGTCAGAGCTAAGAGCCTTACCGCTTTCCGCCAGCTAGCCTCTCCCGCCAAGAGACCTCTCCGAAAAAGGAGTTACTTCCTGTGCGTTTGTCTTATAAAGAGTCCTTGTTCTTCCTTCTCATTGGTTGTAAACCCAACTACGTGACTGCCTCGTCACTGCCTGTCTGTACAGACCTCCAGGTCTTCTATGGTTGGTATTGAGATTAAGGGCGTGTGTCTCCAATGCTGGCTGTATCCTTGAACACACAGAGATCTACCTAGTTCTGCTTACCAAGTGCTGGGATTAAAGGCGTGCACCACCACCGCCCTGGCTTTCGCTATGGCTTGCTAATAGCTCTGACCCCTAGGCAACTTTATTTATTAACATACAAATAAAATCACATTTCAGTACAAATAGAATACCACTATAATGATGTGTGTTTCTGTGGATAATATGTATGTGGGTGTGGGTGTAGGTTGCCACAGTGCTCAGCAGGAGTCAGAACACAACTCTGGAATCCATTCTGTTTCCACCGTGGCGTGAGTTCCGGTATCAAACTCAGTTCATCAGGCTTCTGTGGCAAGTACTTTTATCCCCCTAGCCATCTCACTGGGCACATCTATCGGGAAATCTTTTCTTGCTCCTTTAGAACATATCTGGAGCCTGATTGTCCCTCAGCCCCTGCACTGCTAACGCCTGGTACGAGCCATTACCACCTCTGGGCTGGCTTGCTACTGCGTGGCCATTTCATCCTTGCTATTGCCATCCGCCTTCAACAGCAGCACAATAGCCAGATGGATCCTCATAGAATGTGCGTCAGATCATGTCACTCTGTTGAAACCCTGTTGTGACTCCTTAAATTATTAGAGTAAAGGTCAGAGCGTCTGCTGTGGCCTCTGAGGTGCTGACACCCCTCTACCTGTCCCTCTCTGACCTCATCTCCAGCACTCTCCCCTTACACGGCTCCAGTCACCCTGGCCTCACATAGCAGCCTCCTGTTTCAAGGCCTCAGCTGTGCTCTGCCAAGAATGCTCTTTCCCCAGAGAGCTGTGGGGTAAATTTTGCTCATATGCCATCTTTTTAATGAAGCCTGCCTTTGCCTTCCTGCCTAAGCTTGTGTCTGTCCCTCCTTGCCGCTTACACCGTACCAGTCACCCTCTCCTACAAGGAAGATCATCTCTACTTTCTGTGGAAGACTGTTCAAATGCACTCATCTCACAGCTACATCAGACCCCCTTCCTTCCAGAGAACTCAACATCTTGGCTTGGGACTCACTCAGGTCCAGAAATATACCTGCTTCTCGTCAGGAGCTCTCACGGCAAATGCTAGTATAGTGTCTGAATGGAAGAGGACATTTCGCAAGAGAGACTTTCTTCACGTAGACTCATGTCTTGCCATTTAAGGAGAATCCACTTAAGTGTTGTACAAATTTGACTTTTTAGGAGATGAAGACATCTATTAAACAGATTAATTGTTCTTTCCTATTTTATAATCTGTAGGTGCCTCCCCCATTTCAACATAATGACACCTTTTGAAAACTACATAAGGCTACATTTCCTTTGTTATGATCATATATATTCTTCCTTCAAACATTGTTTTCATTCCCTAAAGGACTGAAATGAGCAAAGATAAAAGCAATCCACCTAGAAAGGTACACTACAATCTGAGCTTTTCCGTTTTGCGGCTGAGCCTCCTGAAGGCCAGTGGATCAATGGTTTGTTAGTTAAGACCACCTTCAAAATGGGTTTGGGTCAGTGTGCAGTTAGCTGGGCTGTATTTATTTAATAACTGGCACTAGCTAATAAAGTTGGGGAAAACAAGACCAAGCCACCATCACTCTAGCTCTCTTACATATGGAATGAGATTTAATTTGAAAATATGCAGAACCTGTTTCTATAAAGCTTTGGCAATTCACCCTCTGGCGTTAGCCAATTATTGAAAATTATTAACTACTGCTCCTGTTCCATGTGTGCACAGGCAGCTTTCTTAAGCTCTAATGAGGAAGCGTTGGATCAAATGCATGGATTTTATATTCTTGAAAAATGTCAAGAGTAGCTTTTAAAATGTTCTAACCATAAGAAATGAGCATGGGAATATGTTAATTAGCTCGATGTAGCCATTCCATAATGTCTACATATTTTGAAACATGTTGTATACCATAAACACATGTAATTTTTATTTGACTAGTTAAATTTTTTTTTTTTTTTTTTTAAGAATGAAGGGACTAAATGTTCAGCACACGAAGGAACAATGTAGACCATAAACTGTGGACTGGTGGCTGTGGAGCCCCTATGGGACCGGACTAGGCCCTCTGGATACGGAAGACAGTTGTTTGGCTCAAACTGTTTGGGGGGCACCTAGGCAGGGGGATCGGGATCTGTCCCTGGTGCATGGGCAGGCTTCTGGAATCCGGTGCCTGTGGTGTGACACCTTGCACAGCCTTGGTGCAGTGGGAAGGGGCTTGGACCTGCCTAGGCTCAGTGTGCTGGGCTTTGCTGACACCCCATGGGAGACCTTGATTTGGGGAATGTGGGGTTGCGGGGTGGCTTGTGAAAGAGGGCTGGGGGGGTGGGAGGAGGGAGAAGGGGGGTCTGTGGATAGTATGTGGAGTGAGTAGAAAATTTCTTAATAAAGAAAAATGAAAAAAAAAAAAGAATGAAGGGACTAAATGTTCAGCACACGAAGGAACAATGTAGACCTTGTCAGGTGGAACTGTTTTTGTTGGGATGCAGAATTATAACCACAGTAGCCAAATCGGGGCTGCTCAGACACTGTGAGGCCAGAGACTTCTGAAGAGACTCGGTTACCCTCCCTGTTATCCCCAAGATACTCCCAACACCACTGGCTAATGACACTTCTCCTTTCCCACTTCCATTTCTCAATAGTCACAAAAAGGAAGTCAACTTTCCCAGTATTTGTTGACCTACAGACTTACTTTAGGCAAGGAGTTAATTAACTAGAAACCCAAGTTGAGAATCTGGACTAGCACAGAACTGGGAACACATGACTCTTTTATCTGTCATCTGTGCTAGGAATTCGTTTGTAGAGTAATTGCAGAGATTTTGCAACTGTTTATACAGCATTTGAAATCCTAGACTTCTGCTCCCAGGAGATCACGGTCAGACTGTTTATGTCTCTCATCAGTTGAATGAGAGTCACTTTATTATTTTAAATGGTCCCTCCATCTTGCCCCATTTCCTGATAACCAACCTTCACCAAGAGACTGGACCAGACATCAGCAATTAGACATTTTTAGCAAAAGACAGATTTTTAAGTTAGTCCCTTATCTTTCAAGATAGAGAGATTTCAGGATAGAGGCTGTTTTATATTTGCAGGGGAAAGATGTAGAATGAACATACTCAGTCTTATACCAAATTAAAGGGAAGGCATGCTATATTTCTATTTTACAATTCATTGTCCCAGAGCTTTGGATGTTTGGAATGCAGCCTATGCCCTGTTGGCAGGGACTTGGAGTCGATTTACAGTGTGTGAGATGATAACACATGTTCTGGATCAGGGGCAGGGAATGTTCAGAGCCGTAACTCTGTCTACCCATTAGCACAAAGTCTTGCAAACTTGAAGCTGGAGAAGTGCCTAGAAACACTGGGCTCAGTGTGTATGTGTGTGTTTATAAATGTAACACAAAACATGGGCCCAGGATAAATGCTGTAAATTGAGGTCATCAAAAAAGAAAAAAAAATGAATAACCACCTTTACTGAACAGATCACCTGGTATCTAATATAGATGCCCCTTTTGTGAACTAGAAATACAGCTGTATGCCCATTTTCATCTGGGCTTGGTGTTAGTAATGTCTAAACAACAGCTGGAGAACACATCTGAGACTCAGGGTGGCAAGAAGAAACTCAGTGGAAAGGTCCATCTTAATAAGGCACAAACGTATGTGTACAAGATCCAGACAATGTAAGCTGAAACCCGATACCCCTGAGGCATGAGGTGGAAGCTGACTCTGAGCTCTAGAAGCTAAACATTCAAGCAACATGTAAATGCTTGTAAGCGCAAGCATGAAGCTGGCGTCATTCGGCAGCCTTTGTGAAACCAAATGCCAAGGCTCAGCAAAAAAGATGAAATGCTGTTCTTCAAAAGATGTGATTTTCACATTAAAATAATCAGAATTACTTAAATCTTTAAAACCTATAGTGTTCTGACCCCCTGTAATGAACACCTTGCTGCTTTTACTTTACCTGAATACACATAGGCCTTCTCTAATGGTTGTCCTGAGTGAATGAATGAATCCATGATTTTAAATATCCAGACTACAAAATCATTACACCAATCAGAGCTGACTTGGTGTTTTTAAAATATTTTACTAATCCACAACATGATTTATTCAAGTATGTCTGAATTATATATCACTAAAATTTTCCAAAAAGAATCAGTCTGATAATAAATTATTAAGAAAAAAGCATAGTTTCAGTTAGAAGAAAGATTATTTTATCATTTCTTATTTGAATTTAGAACTTTAAGAATTTGTGAAATGAGTCAGGCTTCTGCTGAGTCAAGAAGGGTACTTGAACCTAGGAATTTGAGGTCAGCATGGGCAGCATAGCAAACTTGGTCTCAAAAAAAAAAATGAAAAAAATAGATGTGTCTGTAGCACAGTGGCAAAGCTGTAGATCTATGGTACTGAAAAGAAAGAAGGCCTCCCTTCTTTCTTGTTCAAGGCCCTGGGTTTGATCCCAGCACCACATAAAGCAGGTGTAGCTTAGAAGGTGGAGGCAGAAGATCAGGAATTCAAGGTTATCCTTGGCTACATAGTGAGTTTGGAGAAAACCTGGAGTACATGAGACCCTGTCTCCCTCCTCCCCCCAAAAAAAGGGAGTTTATAGAGCCACCTCTTGATTTAAGAGTATAGTCAAAGTACACTTGGGCTAAGCTTTGCAGTCTTGTACAGAGTGGCACTGTAATGTGTTAGTCACTTTTTCATGCTGTGACAAAATGGCCAAGAAAATGACTTAAAGGAAGGCATAATTATTTTGGTAAATGGTTTTGGAGGTTTGGGTCCATTGCCCCTGAGCTCTGTTGTTTGTAATGGAGAGGGTATGGCAGAGCAGAGATCACCTCTGGGTTTCTGGAAAGCAGAGAGAGAGAATGAGGGACTGAGGAGAGGGTCTAGTCCCCAAGGACCTAATCCTTTCAACTGGGTCCCATCTCCTAAGTTTCTACCATAGTCTATCAAATTATGAACCCATCAATGAATTAATCCATGCATGAGGTCAGAGCCATCATGATCCAATCATTTCCCAAGAGCCCCACCACTGGACACTGCTACACCGGACCAAGCCTTGAACTTATAAGCCTTTGTGGGAACATTTGAGACCATACCATAACACCTTCTTCATCTTCAGGGCAAGCTTTATAAAGCATTTTCCAATCAGCGAAGTGCTTCTACACACCTTATTCTATCAGACTCTACCTATCTATTCCCCCTTTACTCTAACATATGGGCTGATTCTTCAGAGGTGTCAGAAGTATCTGGTCTTACTTAATATATGAGCATCATTTTTCCTGAGACCTGACTTCATCAACTTCCCCTGACAACTAGGACCATCCTGGCCATTCCCTGTCCAGAACCTGCTCCTTTTGAGCTGCTGGCCTGTTCACCAATTTCCTGCTATAGAGATGTCTGTGCTGTCCTGCTCATTAGAAGGGCAGGGAAATCCAATCATTCTCCTCTGCCTTGTAAGTCTGCCACACCTTGCTCACTCTCTTCCTGATCACCCCATTCCCCAGCCTTCCAGTTTATCTCCCTCAAGCATGCAAGATTTATCCCTTTGCAAAGGGAAAAAATTATATGGGGTGTGTGTGTGTGTGTGTGTGTGTGTGTGTGTGTGTGTGTGTACCTGTGCACATGTGTATGTGTGTCACAGCACACCAGTGGAAGTCAAAGGACAATGACTTTTGCAGAGGTCCCTTTTCTTCATGTACTATGTGAATCCTAGCATTAAACTCAGGCCCTCAGACTTGGCAGCAAGTGCCTGTACCTTGAGATATCTCACTGGACCTTCTGCAAAGGAAAATCCTTAGACTATTTGATAGAAAAACGAATGGAAAATTGCTTAGGCTTCTCCAGTTTTTTGAGTAATGGTTTGTGTTTAAATCACACCCTCACCCATGTTGATCCTGCCACTCAACACCCTCCCAGATGGAGCTGTCTCCTTTCCTCCATCACAAACCCCCAAAGTCAGACCTCTTCCTCCTCCGCATTTTCCCAAGTTCATTGCTTGGAAGTTCCTTTTATTAGCACTTCCTTCTACTTCTTCCTGTTTATAGTATTAAAATATATACTAGTGTGTCATATATATTTGTCATTGGGTACTTTCTCACAGAGGCTGTCAATGTGTTCTTTGCTTTTCCTGCTTAATGGCTTTCCCTGGGATGTTTCCAGTTTGAGCTCTTGCAAGTAACATTGCCATAAATCTCTTGTAAAATATTTTAAAATTATTTTCTCTAAATTTCTAATAACTAGTACTGTGTCAAGGATATGGCCATTTTTAGGACTCTTATCCCGTATTCAGCTTATCTTCAAGGAAAGGCACCATCTCAAACTGCCTGTGGTACTGTAGGAACATTTTTCCCAATACCAAATTTTACAATAATTCACCTCTTTTCTGCTCTTATGAACTTAATCACCATAAAGTGACACTGTAGGGTCTGGAGCTATGGAGGGTTGGCATGAGTTAAGCTTTGGGGTTGTTCAAACCCAACACCAAGACTAATTACGATAAAATAAAATGCTACCCAGCTGTCGTGATTTGCACTTGTGAGTCAGGCAATCTGTCGACAGAAAAATATTCAGGGGTAGGGAACATGGTCAGCGGGTAAAAGTGCTTGCCATTCAGCCGTGATGGCCTGAGTTCCACCCCTAGAGCCCTCAGAAAGAGCTGGGTTTGGGTGGCACATGTCTGTAATGTGCCACTCCTATGATGGAGACGAGATTCAGCCCGAATGGAGTACAGAGGCAGAAGCCAAAAGAGAGACTCTGCCTCAAAATAGTAATAATGATGATGATAACAATAATAATAATAATAATGTAGGAGAGAACTGACGCCCCAAAAGCTGTCCTGTGATCTCCACATGAGCACCTGCCAACACACACACACACACACACACACACACACACACACACACACACACA
>CABHPH010112354.1:0-15615 GCA_902168325.1 Peromyscus nudipes
GTGTGTGTGTGTGTGTGTGTGTGTGTGTGTGTGTGTATGTATGTTTTCCAATCAATCTTTTGTTCCAACTTTGGCCTCATGAAACCACTAATCTAGTTTTATTAACTATAGAGTAGAGACAGTTTTACGTCTGTAAAACATGCTCTAGAATCTATCAAATAGTATTAAACATCAGACTGCTCATTAATACGATTTGGAGGTTTTACTAATGTTGTATGAGTTACTACTTATTTCCTTTTTTTTTTTAAAGATTTATTTATTATGTATACAATGTTCTGTCTGCACATACCCCTGCAGGCCAGAAGAGGGCACCAGATCTCATTACATATGGTTGTGAGCCACCATGTGGTTGCTGGGAATTGAACTCAGGACCTTTGGAAGAACAAGTAGTGCTCTTAACCTCTGAGCCATCTCTCCAGCCCTTATTTCCTTTTTATTGCTAGGCAGTATTAGATAAGACATTATGCTCAGCCATCAATAAAGTTACTGGGTGATAAAGCCCCAAGAATCCAGATTAGGACATCCACTGGTATACAACTCAAGTCCCAGAAGACACAGGCACGGCATTCTAATCCATGAGAGCAACAGTACTGTAGGGTTACATAAACCTTAGATACTCAGTCTTCATCCCTGTGTGTCCAGAAGACAGACACAAAGGATATTATTTCCTAGCCTTGGAAATGTAATGTTGCTTAAATGTTAGGTTTTAGACTTGCTTAGACACACTACTCTTAATTAGTTATCTTTCCTGTTTTATGATAAAATATCTTGAAAAAATCTACTTGAGCATTTGTTTTGGCTCACAGTTCTGAAGTAAGGACTGCCATGGCAGGATAGTCTTAGCAGCAGGAGCTTGAAAGAACTGGTCAACTTCCATGTCCAGTTAGGAAACAGAGAGAGATTCATGGTCCAGTTAGCTTTCTCCTTTTGATGCAGTCCAGGACCCCCAAACAGAGAATGGTACCACTCAATAGTAGGGATATTCTTCTCACATCAATTAACCTAATCAAATTAATCTCTCACAGGCATGCACAGACTCTAATCTAATATAGATAATCTCCCAAAGATATTCTCATAGATTTGTCTCCTAGGTGATTCTAGAGCTAAAAAAAAAGCCTATAATATTAACTATTAAATACTTCTTCCTTTCTTCTTGATTTCTACCCATGAATGAAAGTGTCTACTCTACACTGGCCCCATCATTGTATTACAGAAGCATATAAATTTTCTATTTCAGAGTCAAAGCTATGGGGACTTTTGTCAGAAGGACACTCAACTTGCTTTCTCACAATATCTGGTTTGGGTATTTAGATAAAATTCTGAGAGCTGGAGAAGTATCTCAGTGTACAGGGACATTTTTCTCTGTAATCCCTTTCATGCATGTGAAAATCTGGTCATGGCTATGCATGCTTGTAACCCCACTATTGGGAAAAGGAGACAGGCAGCTCGCCTAGCTAAAAAGACAAGTTTGTAGTTCCATGAGAGACTTTGTTGCAAGAAAACAAAGTAGAGAAGGGACTTTAATAGAGGAAGGCACCTAGCAGCTTGCTCTCACCTCTGCTTGGGGAAGCACAGACGCATGCATTGCACATTCACATTCATGCACCATGCAACATATACCACACCCCCATACAAACTGAACACACACCACAAAATAAATAAAAATAAAAGGGAAAAAGAATCTTTTCAATATTGAGCAAATGACTCCCTGATGAATGAGAGACAGGAAAGGTGGGAGAGGGCGGATGGCAGTGGAGGAGCTTTCAGGAGAAGCAGAAACATGCAGCGATCTTGCAGAATGCTGAAGTGCGTTCTGTGTCACCTTAGCTGTGAAACTACCACAGGATTCCAGACAAAGATATAGAATGGTGTGGTTATATTTTGATGGATAAATGCGGGTCTCAAAGAAATAATGGGTTCAGGGTACATGCAATTATTGAAGGGAAAAATACAATTCTAGGTCATCTAAAAATGTATATGCAATTCAGGGAGGTGCAGAAAAGGAAGGCATATATGTCCTCTGAGTCACATGCTGATGTTTAACCAGGGGGTGTGAAAACATATGCTGCAAGAAATTCAAGATACAAATGTAAAGAGAATGACTAGAGGTCACTCATGGACTGAAGAAAGAAACGCCAAGTCAAATTTTTACTCTTACATCTTGAACATCTCATGGAAAACTGACACTGATGAAATGAATTCAACCTTCAGAGCATTCCTTCTGGGGTGGTCAGCCATCAGTGGGTTTATTTTGTTTACACTGACTTCCAATTACTTGGTAGTCATCGAAAAAGAAGAGATCCAAAATAGTTAAATACATATCTCAATAAAACAGACTGGCAGTCTTTGAAACGCCTCAACTTAAATGGTGAGTGCATACATGACTGTGATTCAGAGGAGGCAAGAGGAATATGAAGAGCATGAGGCTAAGAGAACAGAGAATGGAGAGTTAACTAGGGAGACCCAGAGGAACAATACATTGAGGTTGTCAAGAAGACAGAAGAGAAGTTTGTCAGGGGAAAGGAAGGCCAACCAACAAGGCAGCATTCTTGTTGAAGGTGGAAGACTCAGGGAACAGAATTCTGCATAAATTGCACAAATAATTACTGTTTACAAAGGTTTTCAACGAGCACATAATGGGTTTTCAGAGAAATCATGAATACAAGACAAAATTGACCTTCTATCAAACAGAGAAGAAAATAATAACATTGGCACGAGGGCTTGTTTATCTTTTAGATTCCTCATAGAGACTTCAAGAAAGGCTTTATAGGGGTTTACAAAGATACAGATAACATGTACAATGCTTAATCCAGGCCACAATAAACAGGCTAGTTACCAGAGGAGGGGGGATTGAAGATAACATTTTCCATGGCTGTAGCCTCTCAGAAGCTACTAAAAAAAATGAAAGATTTGAGCTAAAATTCTTTACATCAAAGCACAAGGAAAATTCAACACAATAAAAATACAGTATCTTTAAAGAGATTCTTGAAATTAATGGAATCATTAATTATGATGTAGTTTTAGATCTACAAATGATATTGAAGAACAGAGAAGGCAGCATCTGTTACAAAAGTCTTACAATATTTCTATTGTAAATGTAAATGTAAATATGGCTATTTCTCAAGGTTAAATTTTACCTGTATTGCAAGTAAAAATTGAAGTCAGACTTTTAGCCTATACTTCTGAATACACTTCTGTGTTCTATCTCTTACAGGTATCTACCAGAGAAACAGTCCAGTGGTTTAAATGAAAAAAGAGGGAATAACTCCTAAGGAAGAGATGATACATTGACTACCAAGGCCTCCTCTTCTTCAAAAACTTACTTTTTCCATGCAGATAAATATAGCATTGGGCTGCCGGGCAGTGGTGGTGCACGCCTTTAATCCCAGCACTCGGGAGGCAGAGCCAGGCAGATCTCTGCGAGTTCGAGGCCAGCCTGGGCTACCAAGTGAGTTCCAGGAAAGGCGCAAAGCTACACAGAGAAACCCTGTCTCGAAAACTCCCCGCCCCCCCCAAAAAAAAATATAGCATTGGGACATGTTGTTTCTTTGTATATTTTATTTTGAGGAGTTGGTGATATATAGGAAGAAAGTTCTTAGATTAAAAACAATGAGAGAATGAACACAAAGTTTCTGGTCTACAGGAAGCATAGTCAGTGTGCGCTCACTACCGTGTATGAGAACTATTGGAAAAAGGTATCCAGATGCAGAATCCTAGCAAACACTACAGTCTGGGGATAGCGTGTGAGTTCATGCTCTGGACAATGACAAAATTCGGAGCAGGAGGACAATGTGGTAAAAAAAATGCTTTGGATATACTGATCCATTTACCTTTAGTTAATAAGGAGGAGAACGTAGAGGTCATGTGACTACTTAGACCAATAGAGCAATCCAGAAACATGTCAAGAATGAGAGTTTGGCATAGATTCCACGGCAATAATAAGCTTATGTCCAAAACAAAATACTCTGTTAAGTGGGCAAGCTTGGTAAATAAATGTGACTGTTTCGGCAGACTCAGATGCCTTAGTAGACTCCATTAGCACCCAAAGGAAAGTTTGTGCAGGAAGCTGAGACTATTTTCCCAGTTTCTCCTCTTCTGAAGGCTTTCTAATGATCTCCAATGAAAGACAATAATTAAAAAGCTAACCTTCACATCGGAAAAAAAAAATTCATTAAATAGTCCCTTCCCCATTCAAGTCTGCCTTTGGTGTCACTCTTTTGAATAGCTCAAAGACAATTTAATCTGTTGTGGTTCATTAATTCAAGTTCAAACCACAAGGTGTAGTTGCTGCTCCTAATTAGTAGATCAGCAAGACCAGGAGCTGTGGGTTCTATTCTATGTCTGGGTGTATTAGAATGTACAATAATGGACAGACACAGGTGCCCAATTTGAAGTATCTAATTGCCAAGGTAGTTTCTTTCTATATAGAAGACAATTTCAAGTTAAGCTAGACTTGGCCCCGATTTAATTATTTTTTGGCTCTCAGATTCCCAAAGGAAGGGATCAAATACAATGAGTAAAAAACTGATGCTTAAGCAGATAAAAGCATGCCAACTCACCCCACTCCCAGTGTTACTGAAAGTACAGAAAAGGTAATCTTCACTGATGATGATGAAGATGACAGGGGCAGTGGCCATAGTGACCACTCTCCTGATGGTGGTGATGATAATGATGGATTTCACAGTGATAGACTGCAAGATTTAGAATCCAGCAATGTTTAACAAATTGTATTGTCAGCAGTGACTCACATTAATGGAGTCATTATCAGAAAATTGTATATAATTCCTGTTATTGCAGGTCCTCAGGATAATATGGCTGTTCTCCTAGGAGATTTAGAAGCTGTGTGCCCTGTGTAATTTTGGAAATTGCACCGATATTGCTCCTGTGGATACAGAGCTCAGAGTGGGCCTGTCACACGTGCAGCCACAGAAATTCTGGGCTTTTCAGGATGGCACTCTTTGAGAGCATCATCTGGCTGGTTGTTGGCCCAGGCTGGCTCTCATCTTTCACAATAAATTCTCTCATATATTTAGTACATTTAAGTCTTTTGCCTGCATTTAACAGTTTTTTTAAAGGTGCAATCTATTCATTTCATTTTAATTATGCCGGAGAAAACTAGCCCACTTCAAAATTATAATGTCCTAAATTACCTGCCACCAGGTAATTTAGCGGGAGAACTGGTCAACCTTATAGGCTACTTGATTTCTTTCAAATGTAAGCATTGGCCTTTCTGGCACTGCTCATCAGACACCAGGCTATAGTTCTCTCTTAAAGTCATTTTCCCTTTCTCAGCTATCATCTCCCTTTATATAAATTCTGGTTGCAATATTTTAGTATTTTTAATCTTCCAGGAGGGAAGAAGGACTGTCCTTTCCCCTGTCCTTCACACCGATTTGTCTTTGCTTCTCATTATACAGAGTCTGCTTAAGTCGTGATGCCTGCTGCCAGTTCTATTAAACTGCAGGGGGAACTGCCAGGTCACAATTTATGCGGCAATATCATAAAATTAACTTGCATGCAGAAATCCCTTTTCTCCCTCTTTTATTCATTCTTTGTGCTTAAGAAATCCTGATGATTTCAGTTAGAAGGATTAGTTGTCTTTTTCTTTGGAATTGACAAGTTGAGTTGAATTTGGGTTTTAAGAGTAAAAGACAACAGAATAAAAGCCTAGTTCAGATTTTTCTCATAATGATTATATAATTCTTGCCTTCTTGCATTCCATTTAATGTAGAGGTGTCTACTGTAGAGCTGGGTGAGGGTGGGTGGAGAGACTTACAGGGAAAATGACAGTCTTCCATCCAATCTTGTGTCAGAGATGTGCATGGGCTCTTTACTACTCCTGTAGGATCTGTTAGAAACTACTCTCTCATTAAACAAATGCCAGAAGCCATGCTCCTCTTTTTTGTTATATCCAGAAAACCTCCACTGGACCATGTGATCTAACTGTCTTCCATTCCCATACTTGAATAGCCAGCAAGCTCAAGGCTGAAAAACAGAAGAGACCAGCTATTGATCTCTACATGAACTATGGAATTTTACATTAGTACCTAAGAGGGCCAAAGACTTTATAGGCTTTGCAACAGAAATAGGCAAGCCCAGGATAACACTTTTCATGTATGACTGTTTTATCTATCCCTCAAAAAATTAGTCTCTCCCTTTCCCATGTTTCTATTACTCAATTTAATAAAATTATTTCCCGTGGATGTAAGATGTACTAGCAAGTTGTTGTCAGCAAAGGAATCTCAAGGAAGATCTGATACTAACACAGGTAGTGATGACTATAAAATGATGCTTCTTATTGTAGCCAGCACTGTGTCAAACACTGGGGTAGGGATATTCTCCTTTACAAGCTATTTTATAAGAAAAAGCTTAATATAAAATATCTTCTTCAGAGGAATCATTTGTTCCAATTACCATGAAGAATATCTTAATGGTGAATACAGATGACCATTAAATAATATTACTTCTATACTACAACATCCTATTTGTACTTTTGAGTGGTTTGAAGATAATATTTACATATTGAAATTTTAAGTAAAATATTGCTGAAGATCTGATTCACATGGAGAGATGAATTGAAGGACAAAACTTTTATCACTTGGTATTTGTAGACATAACTAAGTAAGATATAGTAACTTACTGCTTGAAAGAAGCATTCTGCTTTACAGAAAAAAAAAACATATGCAACTTGCAAACAATAAAGAACCTGAACTCCTAGGCACCAAATATATAACTGCTCTTAATATTATAACATGTCAGTCAATGACATGAAAATTTTGGCACCCATTAGTTAAGCACATGACTCCAATGTAAAAACAAAAATAATCAGAGTGCATTTTATAGAGATGTCAAAAGAAATGCCCTCGAGGAATCTTGTACCAGTTTTACTGATTAAAAAAAATTTTGTCCCTGAGCTGGGTTCTAAGTTAACAAAGTCTGAGAAAAAACAACTTCTCCTGGGTAGCATGGATGAAGCATC
The DNA here is from genome assembly GCA_902168325.1 of Peromyscus nudipes. NCBI lineage: Eukaryota > Metazoa > Chordata > Mammalia > Rodentia > Cricetidae > Peromyscus > Peromyscus nudipes. Next base: position 6,980 of record CABHPH010112354.1, read on the forward strand.
TGAAAAACAGACGTAGGTAATATCTCATTAATTTAACTAAGTGTTTCTGAATAGGTTCCAAATTTGGTGTGAATTACAAAGGATCTATTGCAGTCTGCAGCCAGAAAACAAATATGCTTTCTGCCAAATACACTTAAACAGTTAGCAAATTGCCAGTCACTTAAATTATAGGTCCTTGCTAAATTTATCCATCCCTTTAAAATAATGAAGATAGCTTGGCTACCTGAGGACGTGATGCAAGAGCAATATTAGCCTCTCTTCCATTAGCTACCACTGAGTTGCAGCCCCAGGATATGACTGTGCCACACTGGGGCAAGGAAGGAGCTATTATAGTGAAAGCAAGCTGAGCGCATTCTCAATTTGGATGATAATTGCCCATTACACAAAAAATTTGTCTTCGTCTGACCACCAATAGTGTATTTGTGACAATTTAAGAAAACTATAAACTTATACAGATGATATATGTATCTGTCATGTTTATGTGGGCACAAGTGTGTTGACTTTGCAAACAGTATCAAATACTTGACTAGTCCTGGGGGCTTTCTGTCTGCCTTTTCTTACATCCAGGTTCTATTCATGCTATTTCCATGTCTTAGAATGGCAGTGTTTCCCTATTCTTGAAGAAATTGAACCAAAACTTCTACCTAATCTTCAATTTTTGATAAGACACATAGAGGCTTCATAGAGGTCTCCAGACAACCCCTACCCACCAAGAAGTTCCTAGTTGGAACTTCTCCCAGTCTGTTGTATATCCTTGTCCTTAAGAGTAGATATTATTCTGCTCTGTATCAATTATACAGCTGTTTCCATAAATCCATAATCAATCCTTGGAAAACAAGTTCTAAGTTTTATTCATCTTTGTACTTGGACTGACAATTAAGTTTAGTGGTTTATGCACCCAACTCCCAAAGCAATGCTTATTTGCATTAAATGGTTTCAAGTCTGGCAATTTTCCCTATGAAAAAAAGAATAATTAATTGACTTAAGACTAGCACCGTTGGGACAGTCAACATCCAGAATTACTGCTTATATAGTGTCTAGCTTAACCAGAAGTGTTGTTGACAGAAGTGTGTTTGTGACACTCTTTGACCACAGTGAGGAGCATAATTGGTAAACATAAAAACATGACTTTATTTATTAGTAACATTTTTAAAAGTTTATTTTCAACATTAACTCAGTAACCAGAAAAGGCAAAAGCAATACAGTTTTGGGTTGTCCCTGTATTAATCTGTCCTTGTGTTACTGTATCAAAATACCCAAGCCTGGGTAACATTATAAAACAAAATGTTATCTAGTTCATATTTTTAGAGGTCAAAGGGTTTACATTACTGCTATTTCACTTGTCAGAGTTCTAAGATGACACAGTACATGATGTGGCAAGAAACAGACCACAAGTGTGTGTGCCCTCTGCTCTATCTCTTCTTTCACAAAGACCCTATCATTAAGCAAAGGGCTTCCACTCTGAAGACCTACTTTAATGCTAGTCCCCTCCCTAAGGCCTCATTTCTAAACACTCTCCTTAGTCAGACTAAGCTTCCATCTCCCTAAAATCTCACAATGGGCATTAAATGTTAACATATATACCCTTGGGGGAAATAGCCAAATCCAAACAGTCACATTCAACTTTGGGCCTCTAAGATTCCTAAATTTTCACTCTCCCCAGTAGTATCAAATGCTTAATGATTTTAAAAACTCAGATTCCAAAGTGTCATCTGAGATCAGAGATTAACTCAGTCAAATGTGAGCTCCTTTCTGATGTCCTTGCTGAGGCTCCTGTCCCACAGCCCCTCCTGCGCTTTGCTTACTCTGTGGGTTCTCTTCAGAGAAACTCTCTATCCTCCTGAGCTTTCCTTTGCAACCTGTGCAGAAGCTGCCATAACTTGTCTCAGTATTGAATTAGTCTGGATTAGTCTGTGTTCTGCTACTCCAACAAAACATCCAATTTAGATCAACTTTGAAAAAGAAATGAGAAATTTGTTCATCTACATTTCAAGGGCATGACACAGAGCCTAGCTGGGTTCTGGTGGAGGTTATCATGGTAGAATGACACCATTGAAGGAGGTCATGAAGACTATGGAGGAAATTTCAAATAAGGAAGGCAGTGGTAGGGTGGTAAAAAGCACCGCCCCTCAAGGACAACACCCTCAACTACATAAAGACCAACAAGGTCTCATCCCATTTAAAAGCCCATCCCAACTTGTCATCATGGTAACACAACTCCTGAAAAACAGAAAACTTTGGGAACTCACTCAGAAGGTTTCCATCAGTGGCGGGATTCAATTGCTCAATTCAGCTAGAAAACACAAACAAACGGCAGCTGCCCCTTGGAGGGTGGTTCAAGGCCCCTGATTGTCAAGAACCTATAGGATGGACTTAACAGTTCCTGAACTGTAGGACCTGAGGATTAAAGGCTTATGGTACCAAGCACTGGAGGCCAGAGACATATCTCTGTGTGTTCAGTTCAGAGGCATCTTTTTTATTAGCTCTTGGTCTTTGGGTGTCAGTATCCCTAGCTATTAGGATGTGGCAGTCCCCTGGAACTCTTCCTGTCACTGTGGCTTGCATTCTGTGGTGACTTCTGCTGCTGTCTCTGTCACCGCCTGTTCTGACTGCCCCCACTTCTGCTGCTGCCCCCCCCACTACTGCCAGCTGCTCTTTATGTCACCAGTTCAGCCCACAATACCCCTTAGAACAATCACAAATAGGCAGTAGAAGATATTAAGAAGCATTCTTAAAATTGTCAGCAAGAAGGGTCTAATGTTGAGCTTAACGTTATACTACCAGGAAGCAGCACATGGATATTTCCTACTCACAAACTGGATTGAATAGCTTGGTCCTACACCCATGCAGGGTTATGTGGCATGAGGGTGCTGTGCAAATGAAAGATTGTATTGAACCAATCCCAGCAGAGTTTTCAGTTCTACCAATCACAGGCCTCATATAAGTGCCAATACTGCTCTTGCATTGCACCAAAACTACCTTTTAGGCTAAGCCACCATGAAAGCAACTCCTCTTTGGCCCCAAGGCCTAAATGAGTAGAGATATAGGCTAAGCAAGGTCATCTGGAATTCATCAAGGCTTGTCTTGGAGTTATGTCTTCCAAGACTGGGGCAGGGTATATGGAGCAGTAGCAAAGACTCCTGGGGGAGGAATCATAGGAGTCCCTGCAGCTACTGGAGTGACCTCATGGTGAAAGCAGAATGTCTAGAGTAGCCAGAAGCCCATAAGGGCATTCCAATCTATTGTCCAGGGAAGGTATATTCACTGACTTATGGGAGGGTCTATCCACTACCATTCAAAGTCCTGAACAACCAACTCACAGCAAAATGCATTACCAGAGACCTACAGCAAAGACAAAGAAACTTCATCACAAAGATAATATTCACAAGAGCAAACCTCACAATACTTAAGAGCATTTGACAGTGTTGAGCAGTGGTTCACCCCGAGGAAACATTATATCCTTCCCATCTGGCTCAACGCTCTAAACAAACCACATCATTCATGCAAGTTTTTGGTGCATTATTCACTTAATAGCCTGTCTCATGGTCTCTCCGGCCTCTTACGTGTCATTAATTCTCTTTGTGCTTCAATTTCCTAAAATTTTTAGGAAAAAATTTTTCCTTCTTTCATTATTACAATTCATTGTTTTACTGGATCAAACAGTAGGGTATAAACTATATGGATCAGTATATCTTATATCTCATGTCACCATAAACAGGTTGTGTGATCATGGTTAAACTTTGTGCCTTTTTTAAGATGCTCTGAGATCTCAGACTATTGAACGAAACCAGGTGACCCTAACAGTTGATATGTGTCTTGTTTAAAACAGGGCAAGCTCCTCATGGTATAATTCTGAATGGTCAATGATTCCTACAAAAGGACTAATTATGCAGACAGCTAGGGTACTTCATGTTTTCGGTCTTCAGAAGTCCTATGTTCCTCCTCAGGGAAAAAAAAATTTTTTTCTTAGAAAATGTCCATGTTCTCCATTGTGATCAACAGCTTCCTTCATCAGCATATTATGCAGGACATACAGACACCAGACAAAAGCTGAATTTCTATACAGGAGATGTCAGAGAGTCACAGGCTCAAACATGGGCTATTCTCAGTCACTCGCTTTTCCAACATCACTTTCCATTTGTACACATGCATGCACAAACAAATGAGGACCCACTTCCATAATTTGCTGCCATTATTGACTTATTACCCTCTCTTCATTCCCCCCAGGACTTCTACCTGAGAATCATATGTGACACTTCCACTCTTTTTTGATTAAAATTAAAAAAAAAAATCTGATTTTTTTTTTAAGAGGGGAGAATCTGCCTGTCTCCAGCAGAAATCAGAGGGCTGGTTTCAAACAGCAGAACAGTGATTTTTATGTCATAATTAATTCATCAATGCAATAAAACTTGTCATTTTAACTTGTTTCTGAGATTCCAATCAAAACCTAATTAGCATAAACATTTCAACATGCCTCCTATATTAGCAGCAGGCATCAGGAAATGAAGACTTCCTGCGTGGAGGGGTGAAGAGGGAGAAAAGGTCAGACTTGTAGCCAAATGGATAGGATTTTTGCAAAGAACTAACATCCAAGAAAATGTTATGATTTGATGAATATTAACAGCTATCCTTTGTGTGCTTGATGAATCGGCAAATCAGTTTTACTCTACTAGAGTAGAGCCCTGTCAAGTAGCTAGACCTGACCACAGAAGTGGTGAGTTTCTTTGAGGTATGAGATTGCTACATTGGAATGTCCTTGTACATTACACTCAGAAACTTGGACAAGCTTTACCGTCTCTGTTGGAGCATTTTGTTGAATATAGATGATGGAGATAATAGATTTCTCTATTGAAGGAGTTTTCCCGAGGTCACTTGGCCAGCCCATAGAATGACCAGAGAAAGGTGGAGGATCTAGTACATTATGCCACCATTATTCCATATGCTACAAATCCTTCTTGAGATATTCACATTTGTCCACTTGAGGTAGGTTAGATAACTCAAAGTTTTCTCAATATAGAATTATAGGAATATTAACTAAATCTGATGTCTGGGAAAAAAAGTAGGAAAGTAACATTCACTCACAGAATCCAGACAAATAAGGGACCTATCTCTCCCTGGGCACTAGGCAGATGTTAAGCAATTTAAAACACTATTAAAATCTGCTAATATCACTATTATTGCTAATAATAATTTTTAAAGTTCCTTTTTTTTATAAACATTCCTTCTGGTGTTCATTTTCCCATAAATAAGCAAATATGTTGAGGGATGAGGCAATTCAACTCCCTAATTAGCAACTTTTGGACTCTCCCTATGGCCCTCACTACCTTGAGCAAATGGGACCGTTAGTCAAACAGCCAGCTAGACTTCACTCAGGCCAACCCTGGCAGCTTTGAACACTCCACAGATGATTTCAGGAAAATTACACAGTGATCACGGGTAGTTTTACTGTCTGCTGAAGGTGCGAACTCTGCCAAGGCTGTTTTCAGTTTGTGCAGATTTTTTTGCTCTCACAGCCCCTGGATGACCTTGAATTTTTTTGTAGCTAGGCCAGTGGCCGGGAAGAGGGTGGGCCTCAACTCCTTTGACTCGTGCGAAAGAAGTAAGGGCGTGGTTGGTACAAACACCTATCTTCCTTTGCGTATGAGATCTACTGTGGTTGGTCTAAACACCAACTCAATGGTAGATAAAACTGGCTGCTCAGGTTCCTTAGTGAGTTAGCTGGGAGACTCTCTGGTGCTGCGTTCCCTGGCTTAATACAAGTCTTCTGTGGTCTTTTCTTGCCACTTTTAATAGTGCTTTCTGAAATCATAAGACACAAAGAGCAGCATTAATAGTGACCAAAGACTATCAGTAGCTGTGACAGCTGAGTAGTTAGCCAGCCAAGCTGAGAAAACAGCCTCAAGGCAGCTGGTCACGTGGTTGTTGAAGAAGCAGCTACTGAACACTTCAACAGCAGCCAGAACCAAAACAAAGGTTTTAGAAACAAAGAGACTGTGAGGGTGTGGGTAGACTGGAAATAGAGAGAAGGCAGAGGCTGCAGAAGAGTAAAAGCATTGACTGAAGTCAGAGAACAGAAGTCTCGGGGTCTGCACACAAGAACAGTTTCATAGCACCAAACCTTCAGACTTATGAGTCTTACACACTCTAGGTCAAGAACCCTCACACTGATGAGTATTAATGGCTAGTGAAGCCCGTCTTCTCATGCCATCACAGGAGCTGTGATACTGGCTGCTGATAAGGGCTGCAGAGTCCTGATACCTAGTCTGGGAACTTATTTCCAGCCTCAACCAAGGAAAGATAAACTTGAATTCTTACGCCACGAGGTATAACATAGACCTAAGGGCCCAATATCAACACACAAAGCCTGTGCAGGAGGTCCCTGCTTGCAGCTTCCCCTCCCACCTGCAGGGAACCACCCTTCACTGGATCAAGCACGGAGCTGGGAATACCATCACTAAAGAATTCCTGCTTGCCTACCCAAATTTCTACCTGGGAAGAGAAAACATATACTAAGCAGTTGACCAGTATGATGACAAAGGGGATGCCTTGTATGTGTGTCTTGCAGTTTTCTGGGTACTGAGATTTCTAATACCATATCACAAAATGCCAAATAGCCTGACAGTTAGCAGGCACACAGGAGGGGACATTCTCTGACACTAACAGCTGCCTCTGCTCTGTTTCTTCAGTGTAAATGCAAAGGACTGATAAGCATGGCCTCCAGCTTTGCCAGGACTGGAAAGAGGGTATAGAGTGGAAGCAGGCAGATGGCAAAGGAATTGTCTCAATGGTGCCAGGACTCCCTCCCTTTCCTTAATTCTTCGGACTTTTCAGTTTTCTTCAGCGACGTTAGGATAAAACTGAGAGAATAAATTCCTCCCTCATTCCCTATCTTTGAAGCCTGGGATTGGATGCCAATTTCACAGTTTTTCCTCAGAGCAATGACAGGTTACTTCAGTTTCATTTCTAAGTTTGATGCCCTCAATTGCTGCCCGTTTCATATCTATGACGATGTGGAATTGTCTACTTTTATTTGAAGATTTTAGAAATACAGAAGAGACACCTCAGCCTTCTCTTTCAAATAGCTCTTCCGACAGGTTTATGGATGGCTAGTTAGTTTCTCCATGACCTCCCTGAGAGGTCCCATCAGCTCTAACCCAGTTTCTGCTAAATTCTATATTCCCGACTCTGAGACAGCAGCAGGCAGTTGTATCTTGTTCCACAATCCATAACTCTCAGCTTCAAAGTTCAGTGCCAAGTAAGATCTCACATTGTTGAATAACCTTCTGCACCATCCCTTCAGCAGCAATTAAATCCTGCTTATTCCATGGTGCCTAGAGAAAGTCAAGGACCGATGCCTGTTTTGTTTTTGTCTGTTAGTTTTTCAAAAACAGCAAAGCAAAACAGAACACAAATAAAAAAGTAGTAACAAGAGAACATGAGGTTCCTTTTCATTAATCGGCCCGGTCAGCAGAGTCAGGAGACAAAAGACAGGCCCTGGGTTCCAGGGGAAGAGGTCAATGTGCTGAAGGATGGGGCAGAGTCTTTTGGCCGAGCTTCTGGCCGAGCGAAGCTAAGAGCCAGATGTCAGTCTGTCAGTGGCAGAGCTGTAAATCCTCTAAATACTGTGCTAGCCTGGCTAGCCAGATAATGACAACCAGAAGCCCTGTGTAGAGCCTTGTTGTGATAAATGATTGGATGATGGGCTTCACTCTGGTTTAGGAACAGACAGAACCTATAGAGTCATCCATCCGGCGCATGTCATACCAGCCACATGCAGAGTGAATGTTCTAGAAGTTACCAGTGATACCTCACCTTTATTGCATGCCTGAGTCTACCTTTTGTTTCAAATGGGAACAGCAAGTTGAAGGAATTTAAGAGGCTTATCCACCATTTATGAACGGTGCTGCTGAGTTTTGAACGTGGGTAGTTTTATATCAAAATCTTTGCTTCTTATACCACATTTCCCCCGTACCTTACCGAAGGATCCTCCCTTCCTGACATCATCTGTATTGAACATTCCCCCTCATAGGAGCCACCACTAAACTGTTTACACAAAAATTCGATGACACCTGTCTCACTGAAGCATATTTTTGCTTGGTCAACTAGACATTGTGGGACATCCACAGTTCTCATCACGGCTCAGCTCTATACCCACCATAGAATGAACATTCAAAGGCAGGAAAGACACAGACTTTGCCCTTCCCCTTTGCTGAACTTAGAATGGAGCTGGTGTAACAGTCGAAATTTGTCTATTACCACTTGATGTTAGACACCAACACGAGTGACTGCCGAGTCTTACCAATGTGTCTGGGAGTGGGAGGATAGTTCTCGTCAGTATGCCTAGGGAATACAGCAAGGACAAAGGGATCTTTGCAATTGTTTCTGAAACAATTGTGGTTTGGACAGAATGAGATGTGGTAAGACCCTGAAAACAAGAAGAGACACAAAACCTTGGCTATATATGCAGAATCAAGCAGTGTTCAAAGTGACTATGAAAAGATTCCTGTGATTAAATAAGATTGTTAATGTTTAGAACCAGCAAAACAGGCTGTATTAGTAAGAGTTCTCTAGAGTCACAGAACGTATGGAATGAATCTCTCTCTCTCTCTCTCTCTCTCTCTCTCTCTCTCTCTCTC
>CABHPH010112356.1:0-10324 GCA_902168325.1 Peromyscus nudipes
TTCTGTATTTTAACAGAAGTATATTGCTATAATTAAAAATAGCTTTGCATGTTTAAGATATTCTTGATTGATTCTAAATTGATAGTGCAGTTTAAAGTAAAATAATGAAACTCTTTACAGCCACATAATCTGCACAGATTATAAACAGACACATTTGATAGTCTTTGTGTGTAGTTAACCTATGTCATCAAAGTTAATCATAACTTGTGGGAAAAATTTTTCATATGGCTTAATATGCATGATACTATTTTCAAAATGTTCCAAAAGAAAGACTTAATATTTCTGTCATCTTTTGATTCTAGATATTTTTTACTTTTAATATTTTCATGCTACAAAGAGATATTTAAATGCCTTATCTAATTTTTCAAATCAATCCAAACTCTGTTAGACATAGGTAAGCTCCATTGTAAAACCTAAGATTAAACAAGGAGTATACAGGAAAGGCGCAAAGCTACACAGAGAAACCCTGTCTCGAAAAAAAAAAGCCAAAAAAAAAAAAAACAAAAAAAACCCAAGGAGTATAATAAGACAAACTATTATTTCTCACATTTTATATAAAGCCTCTTTTCTGAAATATTACAATTACAGGGACAGTTCAGACAGCAATAACACAAAGTTCCTGGCAATTATGTCCTTAGTGTATAATACCAAGGTGCTGAAGTGTTGGAGGACAGACGGGTAAAGAGGGGAGGCTGTAAATCATTTCAGAAACTCTCACACTCAAGGCTATTGACATGAGCCGGGGCAAAGGAAACACCCTGTCAGCACCTGCATTGCTAATGAAGGACAGCACTGCCGCACAGTCACAGAATGAAGAGTTCAGAAGAATAAATCATGCTTGACTCTGAAGTGGGCTGTCTAATGTATTCATGCACAAGGAGAACCCTGTGTGATTTGCCCATTCAAAATCTTGCCATATAAACTTAGAATTCAACACTTTAATATCCGATTCCACCATGGGTGAAATATGTAATTTAAAAATTTATCATTTATCATCTGTCTCTACTGTCTCTTTGACATCTGTTACAGTTAAAGGTGAATATGTAAAATACAAGATTGGGAGTCTGTAAACTTTCACTTTACCAGCAATTAAAGGAACATGTGGTATAGTAACCTAGGCTGATTTATGGACATTTTATATACAGATTATACATTAATAAATTAACAAACCAATATTTATCAGCACTATCATAAAGGGGAGGTAGGTTTTCATGGGCTATGAGTGAAAGAAAGTCAACTGAAATTGTTGGAACATCCAAAATAGTCTATGAATTTATTTCCTTATCATTCTCTTCTTTTAGAACCATTCACTCTTCTCCAATAGGAGTGTTCCTTGATTTCAGTGTACAAATAATTTACATTTATGCCTCCCTCATGACAATAACTGTGAAGATAATATCATAAAACCAAACGGAAATTTTAAAAGGTATCACATTTAGGGAGACAAAATAAAAATTAAGAAAATACCAACTTATCAAATCTAGACATTATATTTGAATACTATATTAGTATTTAATTACAACTAATCAAGCTAGAAACCATGTTGTTGGTGTGAAATTAAAAAAAAACTTCTATTAGGAGAATTTATTTAATTGTCATTTTATATTGAATTCTAGTGTATCGTCTTCAATTAAGCACCTCTGCTGATAACTCAGCAAGTACAGCCCTCAATATATATACCTCTCATCTCTTTCAAAGCAGTTAAAATATTTTTGTTTATGTCACTATTGAAATATATTCCTTATATAATGAAACTTATTATTATTATTATTATTATTTTGGTTTTTCGAGACAGGGTTTCCCTGTGTAGCTTTGCGCCTTTCCTGGAACTCGCTTTGGAGACCAGGCTGGCCTCGAACTCACAGAGATCCACCTGGCTCTGCCTCCCAAGTGCTGGGATTAAAGGCATGTACCACCACCGCCCAGCTGAAACTTATTTTCTTAAGGGAAAGTGGAAGTAGTCAGGTGAATTAGAAACTGCTTGCTTTCCAATACATGCATGTTTGATATTTAAAGCTGCCCCATTCTTGTTCCTTCTGAGATATGCTAATCATGCCAGATCCAGGACCTAAAGAACAGAGGAAAGCCAGAACAACAGCGAGAATCTGTTCTTCATTTCATGAGAGATTAATTAGGAGGCATTGCTCTGAAGATGAAGGGTCCTTTCGGTAGATTTTCTAACCTTCATACCCTAAACCCTGTGCTCATAGGCAGTGGCAGCTATCAAAATGACTGTTGCTCTGCAGGGGTCCCATTGAAAAGCTAAGAGCATATTTCTTTTGACAGACAAATTACTTTGAAATAATTTTTGAACTCTATGATCTTGACAAAAAAAATAGTCACTTTTAGCCGTGTGGATCCCATTCATGGGTACACCTGTTTCCTTGGGAAAAGGAGCCGCTTTAAAATGAGCTCATCCAACCAATGTTTAGCACATCCTTTAACTGATAGCCAAACTATCTCATTTGTGACAAGACATATATGATGTTGGACAATATGTTTATGTATTTTAAGCTCTCTTCGGCTTAAGTGTTTTATTGCAAGCACAGACTTTTTAATGAGCCTTATAACAGAACGCTTTTGTTGTATGTTCCCTCAGAAATTTTACAATATCTTATAAAAATAATATTCAAATTTCCTGAAAATAATGTATAACTCTGCCCCATGTATAGCAATATACATAATGTACTATGTGCCTCAACTATATATATACATACATACATGGTTCAATCTTCATAAATTAAAAGTTTTTATTATTAGCTAAAGCATGAAAAAATATGTTTATACACAAATTATTAACTACATTCAGAGTTTAAGAAAATTATAATCTGCATATCTCTGTGTAAATATTTGTAACAACAGGTGGAGCTTCCAAACTTTTGATGCATTATCTTTCTTTCTAAATGTTTTCACAACAACAAAAAACTTATTTATATTTTTCATATATTCAAAGGTGTGTTCATATTGCAAAGTTTGATAGTTGGTTCATTTCATATGTTTATCAATATCCAATAGATCAGGAGAAAGAATGGAGAACCTAAGAATGAGTCAAAGTATAAATGTGTGGAAGTTTCAGTTCTTTAGACCAGTCTATCACAAATATTTTTAAATTTCTATATATTTCAATACTAGGAATATATTTCCAACAAATACCAAGATCTGGTTGTTTATTTACAACTCCTTTAATCTTGTAGCTCCAATGTCCATCTTTATCCAGTATTGGAAGACACTGAGGTCCTTAGAGATTTCAACTTCCTTAGTTTGTGTGTGGATATGCATGATAGGTTATGCATGTTTGCTAAGTGTTACAAATATAAAAAGACACTTCATACTTCATTCTAATAACAAATTATATGCCACACTTTTATGAATTCTGTGACTCAGTTAAGGCACCATGTAAAATAGACACTAATTAACTACTGTTTATCAAATTGTTTTAAGAAAAATGTAAACTTATATTTTGATAAGATATCAATAGGTTTTTTTCTAGATTTCTCTACCACAACATTGGGGTTGGTTAATATTCTACAAAACAGTACAGTTAAAGCATTTTATAGACAGCTATTTTAGCTCCATTAACAAAATTATGCCTTCGAGGAAATTGTGTTCTAACTTCACGCACAACAATGGTAACTATGGAAGCAACACAGCAGCATGCTATTTTTACATTCTGACATTGTTCAACTGGCTAATTAGTGTAGGCCTCTTTTAAAGCTATTTCCATTCTAAATCTTTCATTTGATGTCCCTTTTCTGGGGTACTGTCACGCAATGAAACCTATTATTCCTCATTTTTTGGTTTCCATTGTACTCCTTTCCCTTCTACAATTGTTCTTCCAGCACCTAATTCACTTAGTTACTACAGCTCCCTGTAATCTATCAACAGTAAGTGTTTCTTGGAGGCTTTCCTGAATTACTTTGTATTCAGATGGTCACTTCTCTCCTAAGGTTGGTCACCACACACACACATACACACACATACCCTGAAGCAACCACTCATACAGACATATAAGTTACACAGAACATGAAGACATTTTATTTAGGACACACACAACAAAAGTGAATTTTAAAGCAAAGAAATGTCAGTTGCATAGCAAGGAAATGAAAGCATCCCACTTACCTGGAATAAGCTGGGCCAGCAGGAGATGCTTTCTTGACAGAATGAGCAGTGATATCATGACCAGAAGAGGAAGATGTTTCCATTTCATCTTTATCCCTCCCTTACATTACATCAGCCAGAGACACAGATGGATATTATCTGGGGAGATGGAAAATAAAAACACAGAAATTGTTTCTATTAAGGTGTAGTAAGTAGAATAATTAAAGTATGGTGTGAAAAATCTGTAGTTCACATAGACTTAAAAGTCTGCTTTTGAGATGATAAAAGATTTTTAAATGAATACAGTTTATACAAAACATATTCCATATATATTGTCACCCCCCCCACACACACACTTATCCATGTGTTTGTTTTCCATGATTTCAGTTTACCAGGACAAGTGTGGTTCAAACTTTGGGATGTATTATCAGAAGAAGGATGATGGAAATTTGCAATAAAATATTTTGAGGATTAAAAAAGCCATTTTCCCTTAATTTGATTTTAGAAAAGTGCTGAAGTTGTTCTAAACTGTTAGTTGTCTGTTCCTTACTGCATCTAGTTTGTAAAGTGAACTTTACACAGATACACATTTACAGCAAACACAAACTACATAGAACTTGGCACTATGGCTCAGGCATTTCCTACGGGCCTTGGGACGTAACCTGTGCATATAGGGAAACAACTGAACATTTAAAACAAATGTGGTGTTTGTTAGTTTTAATCGATTTTTCAGACACATATTAGTCACAGTTGATTCCTTTATTTCCTTACGTTTCACAGGTTGCCAAGTAAGTTTTATTTTGATTTCTCTTAAACTTAGGTAAAGACATTCCTATCATATGCACAAAACTTTGAGATTTCCTTTTATTAAATTTCCAAGTTGAGAAGTAGAACTAATTTATTTATTTATTTAGCAGTGTGTTTAGTCAAACAGATAGAACAATCTAGTACTAAATAAAGAGTACTTTATTTAAAATCATTCTAGCTAATTCTCTGTGACACCCAAAATGCCAACTGCAGAGAAAATGATTTAAAACTGTAGGTTTATCTGCATGAGACTATTGCCATTTGGTCTGTTGGAGTTACACTGTCCTTGCTGAAATACTTACACCTGCAGAGTTCATTTGCTCAGGGCTCTTTCAGCAAAACACCTAATCCTGCCAGAGAGATCCAATCATCTACCTTCACCTGGGTTATTGGGGGGGGGATGAATTCTTTGATCAAAAATTCTGTAAACTTGTCTTCTTATCAGAGCTAGAATTTTGCCTCAAATAAATAATATCTGCTACAGTATTTACACATGTACTATCTGCCCGCTGTGGCTTGAGGTTAGTGGTGTTAAAACAGTCCTTGCCCTGGTGTGACAATCATCAGTGAAATTCTGTGCCTACATCATCTTCCCAACATTATCTGTGATAAGTGTCAAGTGCTCGGTTAGACTGACAGATGAACACAGCGTAGATGAAACTCTCATTGTTGTTGGATGTCCCGACAGCTCTTTTCTAGGTTCTCAACTCAGCATTTCCTTTATAGTCATTTTCTAAGTGAAGAAGAATTGCTTTTCTTCAGAAATTGTGTCAGTAAGGTCTATCCTGGGCATTTCTGCTTAAAATAGGCTTTGGTATCACATTTTCCATATCTTGCCTTGTGCTTGCCTAAGAAGCTTCTGTTTCCATTTCTTCTCCAAATTTTTCATTACTACAGAGGACTGTAGATGTCAGGGACTCTGTTTTGGAATAAATCTCAAATATTTGACTTTTTTTTTAAATTTATGTAATCACTTTTCCCTCAAACTGTGATGCAAACAAAAGTATGTATGGATCTAGATGCTGTTTATTTTTGTTTATTATTTGAAGTGTAATTACTTGTTAAATGATAGTGGCATATTTCCCAGAATTGTGGTTTTTCTTCTGTGTGGCTAGTTTTATACTATTTTGTTAAAATTTATATTCAACTTATTCTAAGTAATAGCTGACCTAACTTGATCAAAATCTATTACTCCAAGGTACATATTAATTTAAATTTCTACTGTATTTTGTGTATTCCTCAAATAAATTTGTATCAGCTAGAGCCAGATGATTCAAAATTACATATTAAGTGCCTACCAATATCACATAACTGTAAGGTAACACATCCAAATCCAAAGTGGCACTTAGATTATTTACTATAGCCCAGACATGTAGGATAGCAACAAACACAACTGGTAAAAAAAAAAATACATGAAATGATTCCTAATTCTGCTGTACTCATATCGGTGCCTTGTCCAGCCATCATCAGAGAGGCTTCCTCTGGCAGCAGATGGGAACAGATGTACACAGAGAAAGTCTAAATTGGAGGTCTCCATTGGAACCTTTGGAGCTCAGAGAACTGCTGGAAGAAGGGCAGGAAATATTTTAAGAGTCGGGGGGATGGAGGACACCAGGAGAACATGGCCCACCAAATCAACTAAGCAGGGCTCACATGGGCTCACAGAGACTGAAAGGACAGCCATGGAGCCTGTATGAATCTGCATCAGGGCCTCTGTGTACACGTTATGACTATTAGCTTGGTGGTTTTGTGGGACTCCTAACTGTGGGAGCAGGTGTGTTTTGCCTGCTTTTGGGACTCCTTTCCCCTTACTGGGTTGCCTTGCCCAGCCTCAATATGAGGGCTTTGGCCTTGTCTTATTGTAGCTTGTTTGTCCTGTCTGGTTGTTGTCTCTTAAGGCCTGCTCTTTTCTGAAGGGAAATGGAGGGGAGTGGATCTGGGAGAGAGGAAGGTGGGAGGGGGATGCTGGGAGGGGCAGATGGAGGAGAAACTGTGGTTGGGATGTACTGTATGAGAAAAGGATCAATTTTCAATAAAAAAGAAAAATATATTTTGAAATATTTCAATAGACATTACATTTTTGAGTTGTTTAAAGTTTCAGCAAAATTAAATGGAAGACCAAAGTAAGATTTCTCATACCTCTCATTCTGCACACACACAGCCTCTTCTCCACACATACCCCCATCAATATGCTTCATTTGCCAAGGAAACACCATTATCACCCAAAGTCCACAAGATATAAATTTGGCCAAAGCAACATTAAAAGAATCTAATAACTAGTGTTCGAATTTCCGTTTTTAAGAGAGTTTCATTTTAATACATCTTGGGAAAATCCTGTTGTGCTTAATATTAGTTAAGTTTCAGAGGAAGCTAAAAGTTTCGTAAGAAATACATTCAGTTAATGTGGTAGTTTGAAAGAAAATGTTCCCCAAAGGATGTGGCATTATTAGGAGGCATGACTTTGTTGGAGTGGGTATCGCCTTGTTGGAGGAAGTGTGTCACTGTAGGGGCGGGTTTTGAGGTCTCATATGCTCAAGCCCTGCCCAGGGAGACAGACCATTTTCAGTTTCCTGTGTAAGACACAGAACTATCAGCTACCTCTCCAGCACCATGTCTGCCTGCACACCGCCATATCCCACCATGATGATAATGAACTGAACCTCTGCACTGTAAGCTATCTAATTAAATATTGTCCTTTATAAGAGTTGCTGTGGTCACGGTGTCTCTTCATAGTAACAGAAACTCTAGCTAAGACAGTTAATTATACAGTAGAACAAAGTGAGAAATATCCCCTTTGGCATATATTCTGTATTCCTCTCAAAGGCATGTTCCCTTTTATTCAATTACTAAATTGAGAACCTGATGCTTGTTGTTTAGCTTTCATTTTTATTTGGTCTTAGTTGACTTTTATCTGGTTTTGACATCAAAAAAAAAAAAAACACAGGGTTTCCTTGTAATTAACCAAAATTTACCCTCCTGCACTCTTTTTCTATTTCCTATTCCATTAAATACTAAAGTCAGTCTGGGAATCTAAACAATTTTGAGGATCTTTATTACCAGAATCATGTTACATTTTAAATGAACACCATCCCACATAAATCCAAAGCTGATAAACTTGATAATTTCCAAGAAAAGAAGAAATCATCATCTTGCTATCTCTGTCCTAGTGCTTGGTAAAGGAGGCAACCATTTTTACCAAAGTAATAGTTATAACTAAAGATTGCCATATTTTGTGATATCAGAGAAGAAAAATATTAGACAAATTATAGACTTTTATAAAAAGACAAACTAGTCAGCAATTTATACACAGACTATTAAAATATTTGCCTTTCTATGTAACATGAATTGCTAAATGGTCTTATTAATAATAATAAAAAAAACCCAGAGCCAGATATTGGGGTGAAAGCTGAGAGATCAGAGAAATAGAACAAGCCAGCAACATCTTACCTCTACGAAATCCTCAGCCTCAAGAGAGTGAGTTCTTTTTTTCCTCATGCCTTAGATACCTTTCTCTGCCTAGACATCACTTCCTGGAATTAAAGGCATGTGCCACCACTACCTGGCTCTGTTTCCAGTGTGGCTTTGAACTCACAGAAATCAGGAGAATCTCTGCCTCCTGAGTGATAGGATTAAAGGTGTGTGCCACCACTGTCTGGCCTCTATGTCTAATATAGTGGCTGACTCTGGCCTCTGATCCCCAGATAAGTTTATTAGGATATACAATATATCACTACATTTCTAAATAAGACAGACTGTAATTTTGCTTCAAAACAGAGTTATATTTCTAAAGCTCATAAGGGGACAAATCAAAGGGGTATATTGAAATCAAATTCTGTGGTTTTCTGGATTGATTAAAAATCTAAGAATTCAAAAGTTTCTGTCTTTGAGTGGACTACAGTTACAATGATAAAAAATATGTTTGAACAGTTAATCTATAAAGGGCTACCTGCCTCACAGTCAAGAGTAAAAAAATGTGTGAAACATATATATTCTTTTTGTATCAGAGTACTAGATACTTTGTTGCATATGGTTGGCAAAATTGAAAAGAATATAATTGCTTATGAATGATGCATACTAAGAATGAGAGAAAGATGGACATAGGTTAGGCTTTAACGGGAGTACTAAAGTCAGACAGCTGCAGTTACAGGGGAGCATTTTCCTTTGTGCTTTGTATACAGATAGGGTTGTAACAACAACATGGTCTATCAAAGTAGAAACAAATAATATGAGATATACACATGGCACTTAATAGCTTCCCTATGTAATGACTGATCACATTTAAGCATATTAGAAAACTAGTTGTAAAGCATCTTTCATGTAAGGATGCCGGCTCTGATGTTTAAAGAATGTATCTGTATAAATATATGTAATTAGCAAATCAGTGAATTGGAACCTAGACTGCCATCCTCTTCATAGCACTGTCAAATTATCATAGAATTAGAAGGTCATTAATTCAAGGTTTTTCTTATAGGCAGAGTGATGGAATACAGAAGTTAAGGCTTGGTAGATGAATGTGACTGAATAATAGAGTATGTGCAACCAATAATATCTTACGAGCAAATCTAAAAGAATAGAGAAGAGTGGGAAAACTAAAAATATAGCAATGTATCTTCCACAACTTGATAGTGAGCAGGAAATAGAGAAAAACAAAATAAAATCTTCATAGTGGTGTTTCCAATATTTCAAAAATATAAAGTTAGGAAATGGAACCCCAGTAAGAAATAATAATGCACCTCTCTCTCTCTCTCTCTCTCTCTCTCTCTCTCTCTCTCTCTCTCTCTGTGTGTGTGTGTGTGTGTGTTTGTGTATACATATCGACCTTCACCTACTAAATGTGCGTGCTACGGAATATTCCTTTACAGTATGTGAAGATGTGTCACTATGATTGGTTTAATAAAGAGATTAATGGCCAAAATATCTAGACAGGAACAGGTTAGGTGGGACTTCTGAGGACAGAGAAATCTCAGGGAAGACAAAAGGTGGGGTCACCAGCTGGTTGCAGAGGCAGCATGACATGGTAAAAGTCATGAGCCAAGTTGCAGCACATAGATGAATAGAAACGAGTTATTTTAATATGTAAAAGCTAGTTAGAAACAGACCTAAGTTATAGGCCAATGATTCATAAACAATAAGTCTCTGTGTCATTTTTTTTGTGAGCTGGCAGTGCAAAGAAACATCCAGCTACATGTGGATGGGAGTTTTTTAGAAGCCACTGGTTAATTGACTTTTACTTTAGAGTTCTCTAGAATAATATGTGTCTAGGTCTACAGTTAGTGGTAATAGAGCTACGAAGAAGTGGTTACTGTTTCTGTTTAATTGGAGGTACATTTCACTTGAAAGAACAGAAATTCAGCAGTGCATAATAGCTTAAAAATGCAGGTTTAATGCTTTCAAATAGACAAAGAAAACTGAAAAAAAA
>CABHPH010112357.1:0-17277 GCA_902168325.1 Peromyscus nudipes
TCTTGGCCCCAACTACAGACTAAAGATGAAGAAACCATTTTATTAGTTATTATTATTGGTGGTGGTGGTGTGTATAGTATATGTTTGTACATGCATGTCGTGGGTCATGTGTGGAGGTCAGAGGACAGCTTTGTAGCATTGATTCTCTCCTATCTTCGTGGGGCTTGAAGGGAGGAAGTCGAGCTGTCAGGCTTGAATTACTGGTTGGCAAGCATCCTTCCTCACTAAGCCATATCACTAGCCCTGAGACCGGTGGATTTATTTGACTCTACAGCATACCCCCTTTACTGTATTGTGCTATTTCAGAGCTATATGTATAGGTTAAGTATCTAGGCCAAGATGATGTAGGAGGTGGGAGAGCTAAAGAATCAAGTTCTGGTGGTCATATGTTAGGAACTGAACATCTGACTACTACTTCAACTGTTTCAGAAGTGGCAGCAGACTAGCAGAAATAGGTACACAACTTAAAAAAAGAGGGACATTCACGTAGTCCCGGGATGTGGTAATGAAGGAGTAGATAAAACAGTGGATGATAAAATATGCTTTCCTGCACAGATATATCCTGTGTAATGTTAGTCCCAGCTTTGGTTGTCACAAGATAGGAGTGAAGAATATGACATCTATATAAACTATACTAAAGGGACATTATAATCCCACTCGAAAACCTTTCCTGTTTACCTACTGCCCGAAGAACCAAGCACTGATGCTGGGTCTTGGTGACTTCTCCTGCTGTGACCACTATCTAGTCTGGAAGTTTGAGCCTAAGTTGTTCAGCTATACCCTGGATGAGCTGCATTCACTCTCTGATCAATTTCAGTCTTGAATTTTTGCCTTTTTGTCCTCATTCCACATTGGTCTTTGGATGTTTCCCCATCTGCTTCTCTTGACTAGCTGCTCACAACAGTCTGCCTGTGAAATCGTAGTTCTCTCTCAGTGCTGTTCTCGGACACCACTTCACACAGTCTTTTCATGTTAACCTGGAGCATGAGATGGCTATGACTTCACTCTTCCTAGAACCTGCAAAACACCTGGTTTTTAAATTTAAAAAAGTTTCCATTCATTATATTTTGATCACATTCCGTCCCTTTCCCCATTTCCTCCTAGATCCTCTGCACACACCCACTTCTCGTTCTTTCTCTCTCTATTAAAAAATCAAAACAAACAAACAAACAAAAAACCAATAAGACAAAAATACCAAGTCGAACCAAATTGAAACCAACAGCTCACAAAAACTCAAGGAGTTTATTTTCTGCTGGCCAGCTACTCCTGGTCATGGGGCCTGCCCTGGAGTGTGGTTGATATACCCAGTAGCAATCCATTGGAGAAAACTGACTTTCCCTTTCCCTGCAGGCATCAATTGCAGACAACTTCTTGGTTAAGAATAGGACCTTGTGTCCACTTTCTCTTCTCAGTGCTGGGACTTTGTCTGTTAAACACATTTTAACCTTTGTTTTTGAAGGGTGGCTATGTCATTGATTATTCAAGCAGGGACACTTGTGAGAATGATAGGGTTTTCTCATAGGGCCTATGGCCTATCAATCTCCGGTTCTTGGTGTTGGTAACAGCCCCAAGTATGGTTTTATCTCATGGAGTGGGGCCTTAAATCCAATCCAAAGGTAAATGGTTGCTCCTATAACATTTGTGCCACTTTAGCACTGTGTATCTTGCAGGCAGGTCACTATTGTGGTTCACAGGATTTGTAGATGGGTGAGACTGATTGCTTTTCTCCTTCAGTAGCATGTATAGTACTTTCCAGTGCTATGAATGCTAGTCAGTAGGGGGTGAAACTTCTAGCTTATACCTGTTCAGTATCCCTGTGTTGGATTTTATAAGTGTGTGGTGTATTCAGCAATATGGTCTTACTGCTAGGTTGTAGAGGGTAGACAATAGCATTGATAATAGTCTGCAATGCTTAGAGATGGGTCTATATGACCCCTTTGGCCAACTCAAAAAAAGATGTAGTCCATTCCTGGTTTGGGGGTTTTATTTGGTAGCATTTAATGTTTAGTTGGGATATTATTCCCCCCATGCCCCATTATATAATAGTAGCTGATGCAAGATGGATTTTTCCCTACTTTTTTGTGTGTGCTTATTTTTGGTTTTGTATATTTTTTGGGAGAGAGAAAGAATATGAAGTTGTGTGAGTAGGGTGGGGGAATCTTAGAGGAATTGTGGGAAGGGAAAAAATATAATGTAAATATAGTTTTTAAAAATATTTAAAATTGAAAAAGGAAGTGAAAACATGCTAGTAAAATGACAGCAGGATAATTGATATAAACTAATCCAGGAATGTTGGATGTGTTGATTATTTTACTCATTATTATATCCATATTTAGTTGTTTTCAAATACAATATACTCCTTGGCATATTACTATTCATATTAATATTCATAACTCCTAACACATTGTTTGTAGGGTACATAAAAGTCCTATCATGGGTATTTATACTTAGTTAATTGAAAAAATCAGGTTAAGTAAAATGACGCATGTATATTTTAAAAATACATTTAATTAGGCTGATGTACTGGCTGGTTTTATGTCAACTTGACAACAAGCTACAGTCATCAGAGTGGAAGGAGCCTCAACTGAGAAAATGCCTTCATAAGATCCAGTTACCATGCATTTTCTTAATTAGTGATCAATGGGGGAGGGCCCAGCCCATTGTGGGTGTTTTCATCCCTGGGCTTGTGGTCTTTGGTTCTATAAGAAAGCAGGCTGAGCAAGCCATTGGGAGCAAGTCAGTAAGCAACACCCCTCCATGGCCTCTGCATCAGCTCCTGCCTCCAGATTCCTGCCCTGTTTGAGTTCCTGTCCTGACTTCCTTTGATGATAAGCAGTGCTGTGGAAGTGTAAGCCAAATAAACCCTTTTCTCCCCAACTTGCTTTTGGCCATGGTGTTTTGTTACAGCAATAGAAACCCTAACTAAGACATCTGGAGAGACAACTTTATCACTTAAGAGTGCTTGTTGCACAGCCATGAGGTCTGGGGTTTGGCTTCCAGCACCTATGTGTGGCGGTTTGAATGAGAATGGCTCCCATAGGTTCATATATTTACATACACAGTCTCTAATTGGTGGAACTGTTTGGAAAGGATTAGGAGGTGTGTCCTAGTTGGAGGAGGTGTGTCACTGAGGGTGGGCTTTGAGGTTTAAAAGTCCATGCCTGGCCCAGTGTCTTTATCTCTGCCTGATGCCTGCTAAGCAGGATGTAAAGATCTCAGCCCCATGTCTGCCATGTCTGTGGCCATCCTCCCTGCCATGATGATAATGGACTAACTCCCTAAAACTATAAGCCACCCCAATTCATTTTTTTTCTTTATAAGAGTTGGTCATGGTGTCTCTTCATAGCAATAGAATAGTGACTAAGATACCATATATAAAGCCTGACATCTTGCAAATACCTGTAATTACTTTCATGTGATAGGATTCAATATTCTCTTCTGGTTTCCACATCTACAAAGGCACATACACATGCATAGAAACATAAAGGAAAGCAATCTAAAAGTATTACTTAAAAATATATTTTTTATGAATACATAAATGTTCAATTACTCATTAATCCTGTGATTTGGGACTTACCGTGACCTTTCTTTGGAGGATGTCCCTTGACTAGTGTTCCATAGCTTCTTTTCTTTTTTTGTAGAAGTCACATCTGTAATGCATTGTCTCTGATTTCCACAGCACTATCTTTAAAATCCAGTGACATCCTAAAGATAATTGCAAGGTAACAAGTAATAATTTTCTTCTTAATTTTTACAGTTGTCTTATCTCCAATTAATTGGACATCATTTTTTAAAAAAATGATTCCACTTTAACTAGACTTACCAAATTTTAGAAGTAACTCCTTTCACATGCATAGTCTATTTGCATAAGATTTTATTAAACTGCACAGTGAAATAGCAAATGGAATAGGCTGAAATAGGTTTTACTTTTTACTTATTTGTATTTTTAAAGTGATTAATTTATTTTTATGTGTATGAATATTTTGTCTGTGTGCTTATATATGTACACCACATGTGTTCCTGGTGCCTGTAGAAGCCAGATGAAGGTGTCAGATCCCATGGAATTGCAGTTACAAATAGTTGTGAGCGATGATATGGGTGCTGAGAATTGAATCTAGGTCTTCTGCAAGAGTAACAAGTACTTTTAAGCACTGAGCCATCTCTCCAGCCCCTAGTTGTTTTTGTTTTGTTTTATTAAAAGAGGTTTTTGAGCACACTCAACTGACCTTTGGTAAGCTGAAAGTATTATGAATGGGAGTTATAAAACTTGGAAAAGGGGATCAGCACACCAAACAAATGGCTCAGTGAATCTCATGAATTAGTCATTAGGTTTTCTACATAGAGTGGAAATACTTTGTTAATCTGATGAGTTGCTTATGGGGAACTGATTAAGAGAATATTTACTATAGAAGGTTCTAGTCAATATTTAAGAAATTTAATTGAGTCTATAGAATGAGTTTTAAGCATCCAATTGTATTAGAATTCTTACCACGGTGTCCAGGAAAGGGGAAATGCAGATAGGGTGACCAGTTTTATTAAAATTAAAATTATAATATGGAGTCTCTGTTCCCAGGCACTTCTCATCCTTCCACAGCGCTTTTGTTTTCTCTGTAGCACTTGACACCATCCTAAATCCCTTACTTATTTAGTGGATTACTGTCACTCAAATCAGAGATCAATGAGGGGAGGAGTTTGGAGGTTTCTTTGCTTATGTGTCACCAGAGCCCAGATCCAGGGAGTAGTACACAGTAGGAGCTCAGTAAGTATTCATTGAATAAGTAAATGCACAAATGAATGATTTAAAAATCATCTAAGCTGTAAGAAAACTTTGAGATGACCTAGTTCAATATACCGTTGCTTACAGGTCCAATATGTAACTATAGTCACAAATAACTGGATTCGCATTCATCTCCGTATTTGCCTTGTAAATTTGGGCTAATTACTTAACTTTTCCATGTTTATTTTCTCATCTATGAAATATGTGGTGATATATTGTATACCTTAATAAAAACTGCCTGAAGATTAGAGAACAGAATAAGCCACTAGATTAGACATAGAGGTCAGGCACTGGTGGTACACACCTTTATTCCTAGCACTCAGGAGGAGAGATCTGTCTGGATCTCTGTGAGTTCAAAGCCACCCTGGATTACATGAGCTTGACTCGGTGTAGGAGAGAAAATAAGAGTCAGGCAGTGGTGGCGCACACCTTTAATCCCAGTACTTGGGAGCCACACACTTTTAATCCTAGCACTTGAGATCTTGCACCTTTAATCCCAGTATTGGGAAGCACACGTCATAATGGCTTGGCAGAGAAAGGTATAAAAGGTGTGAGGAGACAGGAACTGAAGCTTTTTGGTCTGAGGAGTCCTAGAAGTAAGACGTGGCAATGGCTTGTTCCTTTACCTCTCTGATCTTTCAGCGTTTACCCCAATATCTGGCTATGGGTTTTTATTATAAGACCATTTTGAATTCGTACAACAGAAATGGGGATAATAATAGTAAATGGTGAAGATTTGATGAGATGATACATGTCAAGATCTAGTATAGTGTTTAACAGAGAAATTTTGTATTAGTCAAAGTTTACAAAGGTTTGGCACTGAGAATTTTTTTTGTGGTATTGGGGATTGAATCCAAGCCCCTTTGCATCCTAGGTAAGTGTTCTATCACTGAGCTAAATTCCCAGCCCCTATAGGATTTTTTTGAGACAGTTTCGCGATGCAGCCCAAGTTGGCCTTAAATTTACAATCCTCCTGCCTCAGCTTCCTGAGTCTTGGGATTACAGGTATGTGTCAGGATTCCTAGCTCAAAAATAGTGGGAATTTAATGCAAAATATTTAGTAAGAGAGTCGATAATGGAATTGAGAAACCTAACAGGGAAAGGGAAGATAATGTTTAGATTAACAACTTCAGAAATCCAGGAATTGGAGGGACAGTGGCAAGGATGGCAGGGACTCACTGCTAGAGTCCAGAAAAGGTCTTAAAACATATGTGGGAAGCTAGAACCTTTGTAGACCTCTCTGTAAGCAACTGAACTGACAGGGAACGTTTAGCTTCTATGGGAGATACCACTCAAGGTAGCAAGCAAGTGAGAGAAATGCCCTGTTTCTCCCTTCTTGGTGTTTTCCATCTCTCTTCTACTATCTGGCATTCCCTGGACCTGGCTGGAATCCAGCTCACTTGGGAACTTGGGGAAGACAGTTTGCAGAGGTAAAGCCCTTCTCTGTTTGATATGGAGCAGAGCTGGAGAAGAATGGGAAATAGCATGCTGTTTAATCAACAACTATTATTACTATGATTGGCCTAACACAATGCTGAGCTAGCTGGCTACAGGCAGTCTGTTATATAAGGAAAAATGTATTAAGTGGTGAATCAGAGACAGATTTTGCCATATTTAACCCCATTTAGATTAGTCATAGTTTGACTGACTCACAAAGGATTGGCTGGCTATTTTAACCCCTGTGGTTCAGTGCATTGTGCTTCTAAGTTTATTAAATATCGGCTATGGACATAAGCCTTCCTCTAATCAGAATCTTAGGCTACTTCTACATTTCACAACTGAATGTTACTTACAGTTCCATCTAAAATTAATGTAAACTGAAATGTTTAATTTTTGGATGTTCAGCTTAAACAGCCCAATTATGGACGAAATTTAAATTAAAAACTCGGCAGGAATCAGATGGCTTATGTCTCTGTGTGATGGCTTTTATATTAAATGGTTTACATGAATGCTGTTGTTTATCTTGGAAACAGGTTGTCATGCATATTAATGAGCCCCAGGTGTTAACTTCATGCTGTTTTCTCTGCAATGAGGAAAGTCTTTAAGTATATTTTACAAGTATTTATTATAATAATTATAAGGAAGTGCTTTACTCATCGTAATGTTTACCAGCTTCTTCTAATTCCAGCTCATTTCTGAACTTCCGTCCTTTCCCATTGAACATTTGATTTTGAATGCTGAAGGATTGCATACACACATGAGGGACTGAGGTTGAAGAGGCACTTAATAATGATAAAATCAAACCAGGAGATCTTCCACTGGCGAGGCTTCGTGTTTGCACAAGGTAGATACTGTATGCACCTCTTGCTGTTTTCTATTTTTCTACCAAGAACAGAGAGTGACCAATAGATTGCATACTTCTTAAAAAAGTAATCCAAATCCTTTATCATTTTCTAACTTTCATTGGGGCATGTAAATACAGACGTTTTTTGATCATTTCAGGGACCACTTGGAAGTACGAGAAATTCTCTGGTCAGAATGCTCTAATTGGCCCTGACTAATATTACATATAGGAGGACAATATTTTAGAAAAGATTCACAGAGCAGCAATGATCTACCTAATTACCTGAGGGGTGTTATATTGTGCTGTAAGGTACATCCCCTTTCCGAGTGGTGCAGGCACACACTTCACAACTTTATTACTAACTGGTTTTTAGGATCCATTTAATGCTAAGTGTTCATCTATGTTCTAATGGTACAAAAGTATATAAAACACCAGACTTTGTAGAATGTATAGTCCCACCAGACTTGTACATATAATTTGAGGCCCATAAATGGTCAAAGTGTGGAAAATAAGAGACTGTGGAATGTTCTACCCTAAACAGGCCATCTATAGCATACCCTCTTTCTCTTAAGTATCATATCACATCCCCCTTCTCCTAAGGCTTAGAGATCATTTCAGAAGAGGGGGCAGAAAGATTGTAAGAACCATAGGTTGATGACTAATAGGAAATAGTGTTTTCTGGACACAACAGGGCAGTTGCACATATGAATTGCCAGCAGTTGAGACAAAACATGTAAGATCTACACAGGTTCAAGCCAAACAGCATTCCAGCTTGGAGAAGGGATTTGAGTATGAAGTCCTATCCCTAGCTAAGGAATTGAGGGAAGTTGATAGCTGCTGGGAGGACAGCCACTTTTCTTTAAGGGTGTGGCTCTTAACCACACATCCAAGAGTATGGTTAGCATAAATGGACATGAAGGTAGGTGAGTGGGGCAGAGGGAATGGATCAGGGAGGGTTGGAAGAAATCTACCTTGTTCATTATGTCTTTAAGTGTGAATAATAAAAAATAAAACAAGAAAGAAGTGTTAATGGTGTCTATAGATTAATTTGGAGCTCAGTAGAAGCAACCAAGACAGCCTTAGTATTTGGGTACAGATCTTAAAGAAGAAGATATTTGAAGTCTTGAAAAAGGACTGGAAGTAGGTTCCTGGGTGAGAGTACAAAGTCAAGGCAATAAAAGGAAACACTGTATAACTCAGAAGATCATTGCTACTGTGGTGTTATGGTTGGGACAAAATGTTATGGGAAAGGCTAAGAGGTGCAGTTGGATTGTGGAAGGCCAGTCCACAATGATGTGGGGAGTTGTTGTTTCTTGTGGTAGAGGTATTGTCAGATAGACTGAGGAGAGGTAGTAGGGTTTAGGGAAGAATACATGTTTTCTCTGAGTCCAGAAATGAAATATGAGCTGAACAATACTTTATTTTGAAATCTGACTTACATGCCCTGAGGCTCATCTCTCTGAGTATGGGTGTGTGAAGACTTTTAAAAATCATGACAGAAAAAAAGCCAAATCCAAAGAACTCAACTTTGAAAAGAACATTTGTTGCACTTTTTTTCTGATACAAATGAACACATGTTCATTTTTAAACTGTTGAGAGTACAGAAAATCACAAAGGAGAAAATGAGAATCACTGATGATCTTGATACTCAGAGATAATGTTGTTTTTAGTATTTTGGGCCTTTCCTTCCAGTCCTTTCTGTGCACACACACTAACATGCATGTATGTACACACATATATTCTGACTGACATATGTATACATTTTATATAATTGGGATAATATTAAATATGTTACTTTGTAATATTCCTTTTCACTTACAATTGCATACTTAGTTTTCCACATTATCAAGCATTCTTTTAAAGCTATTTTAAATAACTATGTATCTTAGTTATTGTTCTATTGCTGTGAAGAGCCACTATGACCAAGGCAACTCTTTTTTTTTTTTTTTTTTTTTTTTTTTTTTTTTAGGGGTTCTCTGTGTAGCTTTGCGCCTTTCCTGGAACTCGCTTTGGAGACCAGGCTGGCCTCGAACTCACAGAGATCCGCCTGCCTCTGCCTCCCGAGTGCTGGGATTAAAGGCGTGCGCCACCACCGCCCGGCGACCAAGGCAACTCTTACGAAATAATTATTTAATTTGGGGACTTGCTTATAGTTTTAGAGGGCTAGTCATCATTATCATCATGGTGGAGAGCATGGCAGCAGGCACGACACTGGAACAGTTGCTGAGAGCTACATCCTGATCTACAAGCGCGCGCGCGCGCGCGCGCGCGCGCACACACACACACACACACACACACACACACACACACACACACACACAGAGAGAGAGAGAGAGAGAGAGAGAGCGCTAACTGGAGATGGTGTGGGCTTTTGAAACCTCAAAGCCCACCCTCAATGACACACCTCCTCCAACAAAGCTACACCTCCTAATCTTTCCAAACATTTTACTAACTGGAGATTAAGCATGCAAATATATGAGCCTATTGAGGCCATTCTCATTCAAACCACCACACTATGCCATTAAACTTATATGCGCATTAGTTGTTCCTTTTCTATTACTGGACAGTTATTTTCCTCACTTGTCTTGTTATTATTTGTAATGCTATAAAATCATCCTTCTACATAAATATTTGTATACCATACTGATTATTTTCCCTTGTATGAATTTTCATAAGTGAATGCATATTTTTCAGAGTTTTAATGGACTTGGTAAATGGTCTGCTAGAAATGTTCCACTTTTACATCTGCTTATTATAAATGTCAAAAGAGTGCTCGCTGCTCACTTTCTACAGTTCTGCACATTCATAGGTGAAACTGGTCTGTCATTTGTTCTAGATTATTAGCTCATTGGTGATTTTGCCACCTTTTAAACATTCTACCAGTCATTTATGTCTGTTTTGTGAGTTTCCCATGTGTAGCTAGAAGGAGTTACATATAGCTGGAAGGGAGGCATAGGAAGGAGTGAGCGGAATCTCAGGTGAGGTTCTAATGACCTCCTCTTCCCTCTTCTATGAGAGAACAGCAACAGGCCTTATCTTAAGGGTGGCTTGTAAGTAGTCACAGCTGCTCTGATGTAAATGGTAATAATGACTGTTGTGCTTTGAGGATTGCATTGTATAATACTTGTCATTAGAGTTTTTATTTACTTTTATTCTTTGGATAAAGGTTCTCTATTATTAGATACTCACTCATGATGTTTTTCTTTTAAAAAACTTTTTATTGAAAATGATTTAGCTTTTTAGTTTATATAGACTTTATTTGACACAGAGTGTGAGAAAAGACTGAAAAATTAGAATAGTATGTCCATTACTTCAGTGTTTATTGAGTAATTTATCTAACTTCCTTCTGTATTCAAATAACAGGTTATTACAAATTACATCTACTTATTATAAATGTCAAAATAAGTAGATGTAATTTACTGTATATCAAATGCTCATGTAAATCCATATCTCTTTCTGGACTCTTCTTGTTCTGAACTATTACTGAAACAGATATCATTTACAATGATTATAGATTTATTAGATATTTAATACCTGAATGTGCACATTCTTCTTTGGTAGTCTTATTTATTTTTTGCTAGTTTTTCCTGTTTGTTATTCCATTTAACCTTTAGATTTATTTTGTATACTTTCTGTAGTAATAAATAAACTACAATTTTTTTCTTTTGGATTTATTTATTTTACACATATTGTGTATCCCTTACACATATTGTGTATGCACCATGTGTGTATCTGGTGTCTGAGGAGGTCAGAAGTGGGTATCAGATCACCTGGAAGTGGAATTACAGATGGCTGTGAACCATCATGAAGGTTTTGGTAATTGAGCCCAGTTCCTCTGCAAGAGCAACAAGTGTTTTTAACCACTGAATCATCTCTTCAGCCTCAACTATAGTTTTCATTGGAATTATGATACAAAAGGAGTTGATCTTTATGATATTTGTTTTTCACAGCTAGAGATTTCACAATACTTGACCTCAAATACATTATAGAGCTATAGTGGTAAACATAATCTGGTACTGTCATAAAACACATTTAGACCAATGGAATAGAATAGAGGGTTCAGAAACAAAACAGCAAAGCTATGGCCACCTCATTTTTGACAAAGGTGGTAAAAGCATACACTAAAAAGAAGATAGTACATTGTAAAGTGGTGCTAGGAAAACTGGATAACCATTTGAAGAAAAATGAATTTAGATTCATATCTTTCACTTCATACAAAAATCAGTTCGAACTGGATCAAATACATTAATTTAAGACCTGAAATGCTGAAACTGCTGGAGAAAAACAAGAGAATACTCTTCAAGACTCTAAAGTAGGCAAGAACTTTTGGAACAGAATTCAATAGCACAGGAACTAGATGCAAGTATCAAGAGATGAGACTATATAAAATTTAAAAGTTTCCATTCAGCAAAAGAAATATCAGCAGAGAATAGAGACAGTACACACAATGGGGAAAAATACTTTCCAGCTATACTTCACACATGGAACAGATGTCCAGAATTTACAAAGAATTGCAAAATTTGACACCAAGGTAATAACACTGCCACTCACCAAACAGGCTAATGAAGATACTTCCTTTTTCTTTCTTTCCTTACTTTTCCTTTTTTTTGAAGATACTTTTCAAAAGAAAAAAAACTACAAATGGCCAATAACTATTCTTAAAAGTGTTCAACATCTCTACTCATTAGGGAAATGCAAATTAAAACTGTTTTGAGATACCACCTCACCCCAGTCAGAATGGCTATCACCAAGAAACCTGATGATAAATGTTGGAAAAAATGTAGGGAAAGAGGAACCCTGTGGTGATATATTATGTCCCCCACTATATTGTGCATACTAATAAACTTATCTGGGGTCAGAGGACAGAACAGCCACTAGATAGACATAGAGGCCAGAAAATGGTGGCACACACGCCTTTAATCCTATCACTTGGGAGGCAGATATCCAGATGGATCTCTTTGAGTTCAAAGCCACACTGGAAACAGCCAGGCATGGTGACTCATGCCTTTAATCCCAGGAAGTGATGGCAGAAAGCAGAAAGGTATATAAGGCGTGAAAACCAGGAACTAGGGCTGGTTAAGCTTTTAGGCTTTTGAGCAACAGTTCAGCTGAGATTCATTCTGGATGAGGACTCAGAGGCTTCCAGTCTGAGGAAACAGGATCAGCTGAGGAATTGGTGAGGTGAGGAAGCTGTGGCCTGTTCTGTTTCTCTGATCTTCCAGCATTCACCCCAATACCTGGCTCTGAGTTTGTTTTTATTAATAAGACCTTTTAAGATTTGTGCTACAGAGCCCTTATTCATTGCTGGGAGGAATGCAAATTAATACAGCCATTATGGTCATTGGTTTGGAAGTTTCTAAAAATAGCAAAACTATAACTACCATATGACTCATTTATTCCATTCCTGGGAAAATATCCAAAGAACTCCATGTTTCAGTTAGGGCTTGCAATGCTGTGATTAAACAACATGACCAAAAGCAACTTGGGGAGGAAAAGTTCAATTTCATCTTACAACTCTCAGGTCACATTCCATCATCCAGGGAAATTAGGGAGGAACTCAAAACAAGGCAGGAACCTGGAGGCAGGAGCTGATGCAGAGGCCATGGAGGGGTGCTTCTTTCTGGCTTGCTCCCCATGGCTTGCTCAGCCTGCTTTTTTGTACACTTTAGGTGGGCAGCACCACCTCCCCAGGGGTGGCACCACCCACAGTGGGTTGGGCCCTCCCACGTCAATGAAAAATCAAGAAAATGCCCTAACGACTTGCCTGCAGGAAACTCTCTCTTAGAATTTTTTAAAATTTATTTTATGTACCAACCACAGATCCCCTCTCATCCCTCCTCCCACCCCCCATCTTCCCCCCCATCCCTTCCTCCAATAGGGTAAGTTCTCAATGGGGGGACAAAAGCCTGGTATATTCAGTTGAGGCAGGACCAAGCCCGTCCCCCCTGCATCAAGGGTGAGCAAGGTGTCTGACCATAGGTAATGGGATCCAGAGACCCGGCTCATGCACCAGGGATAGATCCTGATCACACTGCCAGGGGCCCCTCAAACAGACTAAGCTACACAACTGTCTCCCTTATGCAGAGGGTCTAGTCTGGTCCTATGCAGGTTCCACGGTTGTCAGTCTAAAGTTTGTGAGTTCCCTTGAGCTTGGTTCAGTTGTCTATGTGGATTTCCCCATCATGATCTTAACATCCCCCTTGCTCATGTAATCCTCTTCCCTCTCTTCAACTGGACTCCTGGAGCTTGGCCTGGTGCATGGTTGTGGATCTCTGCATCTGTTTCCATCAGTTACTGGATGAAGGCTCTATGATAACAGTTAGGGTATTCACCAATTTGATGACCAGGGTAGGCCAGTTCAGGCACCCTCACCACTGTTGCTAGTAGTCTAATCTGGGGTCGTCCTTGTGGATTCCTTGGAATTTCCCAAGCACCAGGTTTCTCCCTTACCCTATAATGTCTCCCTCTATCGAGGTATCTCGTTCATTGCTCTCCCACTCCGTCCTTCACACAGCTCGACCATCCTGTTCCCTAATGTTCTCATCCCCCATCCCCTACCCTCTATTGCTCCCTCTCACCCCCAGTTTACTCATTGGGATCTCCTCTGTTTTCCCTTCCCAAGGTGATCCATATGTCCCTCTTAGGATCCTCCTTGTTTCCTAGCTTCTCTGGAGCTGTGGGTTGTAGTCTGATTACCCTTTGCTTTACATCTAGTATCCACTTATGAGTGAGTACATACCTTGTTTGTCTTTCTGGGTTACCTCACTCAGGATGATATTTCCTAGTTCCATCCATTTGCCTGCAAATTTCATGATGTCATTTTTTTACAGCTCAGTAATACTCCATTGTGTATATGTACCACATTTTCTTTATCCATTCTTTGGTTGAGGGGCATCTAGGTTGCTTCCAAGTTCTGGTTATTACAAAATTCTAGCTAGAACAATAATACAACAAAAGGAGATCAAGGGGAAAAATTGGAAAGGAAGAAGTCAAACATTTGCTATTGCAGATGATGTGATGGTCTACATAAGTGATCCCCAAAATTCTACCAGGGAACTCCTACAGCTGATGAACTCCTTCAGTAATATGGCAAGATACAAAATTAACTAAAAAAAATCAGTAGCCCTCCTATACACAAATGATAAATGGGCTGAGAAAGAAATCAGAGAAATAACACCCTTTACAATAGCCACAAATAATATAAAATACCTTAGGGTAACTCTAACCAAACAAGTGAAAGACCTGTGTGAGAAGGACTTTAAGTCCTCGAAGAAAGAAATTGAAAAAGATATCAGAAAATGGAAAGATCTCCCATGCTCATGGTTAGGGAGAACCAACATAATACAAATGGCAATCTTACCAAAAGCAATCTACAGATTTAATGCAATCTCCATCAAAATACCAACACAATTCTTCACAGACCTTGAAAGAACAATACTCAACTTCATATGGAAAAACAGAAAATCCAGGATATCTAAAATAATCCTTTACAATAAAGCAACTTCTGTAGGCATCACCATCCCTGACTTCAAGCTCCACTATAGAGCTATAGTAATAACAGCTTGGTATTGGCGTAAAAACAGACATGTGAACCAATGGAATTGAATTGAATATCCTGACTTTAATCAACACACCTATGAATACCTGATTTTTGGCAAATAAGCCAAAATTGTACAATGGAAAAAAGAAAGCATCTTCAACAAATGGTGCTGGCATAACTGGATGTCAACATGTAGAAGATTGCAAATAGATCTATATATATCACCATGCACAAAACTCAAATCCAAGTGGATCAAAGACCTCAACATAAATCTAGCTACACTGAATCTGATAGAGAAGAAAGTAGGAAGTAGCCTAGAAAGCATTGGCACAGGAGACCACTTCTTAAATATAACACCAGGAGCACAGACACTGAGAGCAACAATCAATAAATGGGACCTCCTGAAACTGAGAAGCTTCTGTAAGGCAAAGGACACAGTCAATAAGACGAAACAACAGCCTACAGAATGGGAAAAGATCTTCACCAACCCCACATCTGACAGAGGGCTGATCTCCAAAATATATAAAGAACTCAAGAAACTAGACAGCAAAATACCAAACAATCCAATTAAAAATGGGCTACAGATCTAAATAGAGAATTCTCATTAGAAAAATCCCAAAATGGTGGAAAGACATTGAAGGAATTGCTCAAATTCCTTAGGCATCAGGGAAATGCAAATCAAAACAACTCTGAGATACCATCTTACACCTGTCAGAATGGCTAAGATCAAAAATACTGCAGACAGCTTATGTTGGAGAGGATTGGAGCAAGGGGAACATTTCTTCATTGTTGGTGGGAATGCAAACTGGTACAGCTACTTTGAAAATCAGTATGGCAGTTTCTCAGAAAATTGGGAATCAATCTACCTCAAGATCCAATGATACCACTCTTGGGCATATACCCAAGGGATGCTTAAGCATACCACAAGGACACATCCTCAACGATGTTCATACCAGCATTATTTGTAATAGGAGACTCTTTTTAAAAAATAAATTTTGATACAATATATTTTATCATATTCTTTCCCCTCTCCAAATTCCTCCCAGATCCTTCCCACTTCCTATCTACCAAAATCTCTCTTTCAAAGAAAACAAATAAAAAACCAAAAAAGCAAAAATCCAAACACAATAACAAAAAACACTGACAAGACAAAAAATATCAAACCAAACAAAAATGTACATAAAGCCCTTATGGAGTCTGTTTTGTGTTGGTCAACTACTCCTGAGTGTGCCCTGGAGTGTTGTTAACATGCTCAGTGACATTGTGTTGGAGAAAACTGATTTTTCCATTCCTGTAGGCATCAATTGCAAATAGCTTTTTGGTTAAGGCTGGGACTTTGTGTCCACTTCCCCAGCTCCATGTTGAGATTTTGTTTGGTTTGAACCTATACAGGCCTTACACAAGGTATCAGGCTCAGAGTTCATATGTATGTTAGTCTTGTTGTGTCTGGGAGACATTGTTTTCTTAGCATCATCCACCACTTTTGCCTTTTACAATCGTTCTACCTCCTCTTCCTTATAGATCCCTGAGTTTTGAAGGGAGGGGTTTGATAAAGACATTTCATTTAGGACTGAGTGCTCCAAAATGTCTCATGCTCTGCATTGTCTAGTTGTGGGTCTCTGTGTTAGTTACCATATACTAAAAGAAGCTTCTTTGATGAGAGTTGAGAGAGCCATTGATCTATGGATATAGCAATATGTCACTAGGAGTCATTTTATTGCTATGTTCCTTTAACAGAATGATAGTAGTAAGTTTCCCCTGAGGGCCTGTGACCTATTTAGTCTCAGGCCACTTAACTGGTGTCAGGTATGTGTTCCATCTCATGGGAGTGGGCCTTCAATTCAATCAAAAAGGTGTTGGTTACTCACATAACATATGTGCTCCTATTACAACCAGTATATCCTTCAGGAAGGTTGCAGGGCTTATAGGTGGGTGATAATTGATGACCATTTTTCTTCTTCCTGCACTATGAACATTAGCCAGTAGGGCTAGCTGGCCACTGCTGGATTTCTTCATCTTTGTTGACATAATTAAGTTGGACAGTATTATGAAGGCATTTTCTAAATTAAGATCACCTCTTTCCATATATACCCAGTTTTATGTCAAGTTTAACACTGTGTTCCATATCCTACCAGAGACATCTACACATTTGTGTTTATTGCTGCTGTATTTATGATAGTGAGGAAGTGGAATGTGTATCAATGTCTATCAACAGTTGGATGAATAATGAAAATGTGCCACATATATATAATGGAATATTATTCAGCTGTAGAGAAAAATGAACTCATGGAATTTCCAGGAAAATGAATGGGCTTCGAAAGTATATGAAGTGACCCAAACTCAAAAAGAAAAACAAAAATGAACTCACCAGGTTGCATTTATGTATATTTATGTATACACATACATACACACCCATATATATCTATATATGTATGTAACAATAAAAAGAGGCTATCAACTTGAGAGGGGGAACATGAGAGTGATTTGAGGGAGGGAGCTGTTAGCATCTAGAGGGAGGAAAGAGAGGGAGAATGTAATTTAATTCTGCTTTAATTTCTTAAAAGGTGAAAGTTAAAAAAAGAACCCCACATGTTCTGTCTTGTATGGGGATCCTAGCCTATAGTGTGTATTTGTACACACACACACACACACACACACACACACACACACACACAC
>CABHPH010112358.1:2861-15195 GCA_902168325.1 Peromyscus nudipes
TTCAAAGAATCTTAGAAGAAGTCAGGAAGAGAAAAGGAAATGAAAATAAGTAATAAAATTGCCAATTTAATTGCTAACCTATAAACAATTTACTTTAAATGCACTGTGCATGCTAAATGATAGATATTCACAAATTAAAATTAAAATTAAAATTTGTTTAACTATATGCTATGTAAAATAAACTCACTTCAAAGACAGTATAGGTATAGTGAAAGTATAGGGATAGAGAATTTGTCACAATATTTTTGTATAGTTTACAGTCTGTGGGACTGGTAGTTTTTCTATTCATAGAATCATATCAAGTAGACTTCATAACAAAGAAAATTACTAGTGGCAAAGTGATACATAACATAATAATAGAAAGAATGATTCAACAAAAAGGCAAAACTGTACTTGGTATGTATGAACAAAATGATGGAGCTTCAAAATATAAGAGGCCAAAACTAAAAAGATACAAAGAAAAATCAAAACAATTATAATTTGACTTCACATTTTCAGTAATTAATATGACTATTGGACAGATGATTAACAGTGATATTTAATCCAACACATACAAATTAATAAGATTTAATTAACAACTTCAGATCACTACACATAACTGTAGAATAAATGTTCTTTTAAGTACTTACAAAATGTTCACTAACCTATATTACACCTTGATTAAAATTTATAATATTTTAAGAAATTGAAATAGTAGTGTATATTTGGCCATATTAAATTAAGATGTTGATGTTGATAAAATACAAAGCATGTAGAAGGAAATGCATGATAAAGACTAATACAACAAAGAACATAGATCAATAACATTTCAAAATAAAAATAATGGAGAAATCAAGGCATACTGCATACTCAGTAACTACCGATATGACCATAAGTGAAAAATATAAATGACTTTAATGTTTTAAATTGAATAATGTAAAATATATGAGCCAATTCATTGAAAATTATACAATACTGAGTCTCAACAAAATAAAGTGGTTCTCATAGTTGTTATAGTAATTGAGTAATTATAGTAATTGAATTTGTAATTAAGAAGTTGTTACAAATAAATCTCCACTCAGCTGGCTGAGGCAGGAGTATTATTACTTCAAATATAGCCTGGGTTTCAAAAAGAAGCTGGGTCAGAACCAGTCAAAAACAAATATCTAGGATCAGATGGTTTCACTCTATTTCTTTGACAAACATTTGGATATCAATTAACACAATTTCGATACAATTATTTTGCTTCCTAGTCACCCCATTGATGGGACATAACTCACTCACCTTTGTAAAATGTGTCTGACTACTTAACCCTGATAATGGGCAAATTAAATTAATGGCACTTTGTTCATGACATACAGAATTGGCAGGAGAACACTGAATGATGTGTGGAATCATGTGCATGTTATACTTGTGAATACAATAAACAAGCAACAGCTGTGGAAGGCAAGGTTCCTAGATACCAAGGGTAAAGCTACCCTGATTTTTTAAATAGATATTATTGCTTCTTTAAATATGCATGTATCAGAATTATCATATCCCCAGTAACCAAATATATACTTTTGGTAGAAACTATTCCTTGAAATGTAAAAGTTTATTTTTATCTGGCCTAACAATATGCAGTATGGTACATTTTCACTATATGAAGAACTAATAATGAACCACTACTCAGAGACATCATAAGGAAAAACAACTGAAAGTCTATGATACATTGTGTTGCTAAGCTGTGATGTTTGGTACTGCAGTTCCCTAAGATGCATTTTGGCTTACAAATTTTTCAGTGCTTGGTAGGTTTATTGAGAATCTGGTTGTAAGTTGAGGTGCCTCTGTAATTTCAAAGTCTACAAGGACTGTGCAGCCATAAGAGTTCATTTCCAGAGGCTGTTCTTACCTATAGGGAAACTAGCCAGATGGGGACATTTTTCCTACTGGCAGGGGCCAAGTGTTGAGAGAAGAATGCACAGCTAGGCCCTTGAGGCGTTATCAGACTCAAAGATGTAAAGACAGCACTTGAAATTTTATGGATTACAACAAAAAGTCTCTTACATAAAATAGGTAGGAAGGAACAACACTTAACTCATTTTATGAAGTCAGTATTCCTCTAGCAGCAAAACCAGACAAAGGCAGTTTAAAAAAGGTGGGGAGATAACAAACAAATATCTCTTATGAACAAAATATAGTTAGAATATCAGAAAAAAAGTCTAACAACACTTAAATTGTGTACTACGACTAATTCTGATTTTTTCCAAGTATGGAGAGCTAGTCCAACATTCAAAACTCAATAAATATTAACAAGTACTCGCTGATTGCATCTAAGGCCCACCCCATGATAATGAACCCATTCCTTACACTATTCAGTTCACCAAGAACATAAGATTGGATAGGCCATAAGCCTAGAGAAAACCCAAATATTTTGTTCATGCCAAAGGAGCATAACAATAAATTGATTCCCAATGTCATCCTGTTTTCCCCTTAGATTAATGCCTCCCTCAGTCCTCATCATAGAAGCCTCTACTTTCAGTATATGGGAACTAACACAAAGACCCTCAGCTGGACAATGTGCAGAGATTGAGAGGCTCCGGAGGGAGGACTCAGTCCTAAATTGGGTGTCTTCATTTAACCCCTCTCCTCAGGGCATAGGGATCTATGCAGAAGAGGAGGAAGAAACATTGTGTAGTCGTGTGGCTTGGTAACTTTTCTCACTGCAGCATTCTCATCTTGCTTCCTCTGCATCTGGCTGGTGACTCCTGACTCTGCTCTTCCTCTTCCCAGCATTCTTAGTTTGTTCTTCCCACCTATACTTCCTGTCTGGCTATTGGCCAATCAGCATTTTATTAAACCAATACAAGTGACAAATCTTTATAGTGTACAAGAGAATTATTCCACAGCAATTTCTGTCTGTCCCAATTATTATATAGTATATATGCAAAATAGAATATCATGAAGCCACAAACATGTAAATTGTCATTTGCAGAAACATTGATAGAGTTGGAACACATTGTGCTAAGTAGTTCATGTTTTCTTAGATATGTAAAAATGTAAAAAAGAATGTAATTCTGACATCAGAAAAATCGATGGAACTAGAGATTATTATCTACATGAAATTAAGCAGGCTCAAGTGTGTGTGTGTGTGTGTGTGTGTGTGTGTGTGTTTGCGCGCATGGCGCGCGCACACACATGCACACATGGGCATAGGACATGAAGTAACACTATGACAGTAGACAAAGTGTTAAGAAAAAAATGAATAAATGGATATCAAAGGAGAAGTGGGGAGTACGTGAGGAGACTATCAAGAGGTAGACAAGGAGCAGCCAGTGAGGGAGGCAGACAAATTGGAACAAAGGATAATGGCATATATGTATGAAAATACCACGACACTTATTACTTTATATGCTAGCATTAAATAGTAAAAGTATAAATGATAAAAGACAAGCCAATGTAAATTAGTGATTAATGGAGGTGATGGAAGGGATGGAAGATGAGTAAAAGAAAATTAGATTTAACTGGTATATATTGATTATATGTGTTGGAACAAGGCACAGTCCTCCATTAATATATAAAATTCACATGTATTACTAAAAACCAAAACAATATTTAAATTAACAAACTACCACATAAAAAGAGAAAATTTTAAAGATTTTTACATATTTGTAATTATTTCATAAATATTGACATATTTAAATAGGTGCTAAACTAAGTAAGTACTAAATCTACATATTGATAATTATAAGGTATTAGAAAAAATTAAAATAAATTGAAATATACACTGGGCTCATGAATAAGAATAGTCAACATGGTAAAAATTTCAAAACTTAATTGATCTAAAACATATGGTTAGCTAATTTTTGTAAAATACTAGAAAGCATGGCTTGCTCACTTTAATTTCTTGTATAATCAAGGACCACCTTCCCAGGGTGGCACCTCCCAGAGTGAGTTGGGTCCTCCCAAATCACTAGTTGAGAAAATTCATTACAGTTTTGCCCAGAGTCTAATATGGTGGGACCATTTTCTAAATTGAGAGTCTCCCTTCTCATACAACTCCAATTTCTGTCAAGGTGACAAAAAAAGCACATAGATCAATACAGCACCTATAAGCAAACAAAGCATCAACAACAATAATAAAACATAAACAACACTAACGAAATTTAAAAAATTGTCTTCCAAATTTCACACCTTATACAAATATTAAACTGAAATATACAATGGGTAGTGCACCAA
Source organism: Peromyscus nudipes (assembly GCA_902168325.1). Taxonomy (NCBI): domain Eukaryota; kingdom Metazoa; phylum Chordata; class Mammalia; order Rodentia; family Cricetidae; genus Peromyscus; species Peromyscus nudipes. The sequence continues at coordinate 7,059 of CABHPH010112358.1, forward strand.
AGATGACAAATAAATGAAAAATGGTATCCCAGACCTTATAAATTTCATTTCATTTCTATATATTTTAATTGTTCAATAAAAGACATATAAAAACTATGAAGACACAAACTCCAGACTGAGGAAATTTGTTAGTAAATCATATACCCAGAAGTAGTATTTTGAGTGTATGCAGATCTCTCACAGCTCCGTGGCAAATATAACTCAAACAACCAAATTAGAAAACAAAAAGAGACATTTTACTGAAAAGAATAAAGATTTGAAAAAATAAACAAATTAAAAGATAGTTCAATTTAATGTGATATTGTTCAGTTTAGAGGAAGAATGGAACTTGTATTTTTTTTCAGCAAAATGGATAGAACCAGAAGATACTACTTTAAGTGACAAATATCCCATGTTCTCTTTCATATATACAAACAAAAACCAATTGACCCAAAAGTAGAAACGGCTATTAGGTACTGGACACTATATGGGAAGGAAAAAAGGGTGAAATGGATGTTTAGCTTTTATCTGTAAACATAATATGATGAATGTAAATGTAGTGACTGTCCTTAATATATACAATTAATATATGTTAAGAAATGTAAAAAAGATATTGAACTTTATTAGTGTTTAGGAAAATATAAATGAAAACAATAATTAGCTATCAGCAAACAAATCAAGACAGTACAAATAAAAATAAAAGTGCAAATAAAAGTCTGTCACAAGAACATGATTCTTATACTGCCTGTGGACATTTAAATGTATAGTCAGAGTGCAAATTAGAGTGTCAGGTTTGTAAAATAACTCTACAATAATACCAGGTAATTTTAATTGTGGGTATTTAACCAAATAAATGAAAATTTGTTCCTAAAAAATATGTGTACATGAATGTTCATAGAAACTTTATTAACAGTGGTCACAAAGTAAGAACAACCTAAATGTCCTTCAACTTATAGAATTAAAGAAACCATTGTATAATGAACTCAACAATAAAAATGGATGAATTATTAATGCACACTATAACTTAGATGCATATTCAAGGAATCATGCTTATCAAAAAATAAAAACTAATCACAAAAGGTCACATATTATGCAATTTCACTTATGTAACTCTCAAAATGACAAAATTATATCAATGGAGAAAAGGTAAGTGATTGCCAGTGGTCAATGACAAAGGATGATGGTACTTATATCTGTATAAAAATAACAAAATAATTTTTAGCGATGGAACTTTCTTCTGAAATATTTGTAATTTTATTCAAATATTTGGGTTTAGTTTTACAAGATGCTATTTTGAAAAGGGCACAAACAATCTATGCCATATTTCTTAGAATTGTGTATTAATTTAAAATTACCTCAAGCCCCATCTCCAGAGGATCATACAGATCTTCCCCTCCAAACTTACTTGACCTCCACTCATTGCTTTATCCCAGTTCCCAACTCCAGCAAGCATTGTCTAGGAGCTCTCAGGCTAATCCAGTCAAAAAAACAGGTAGCTTAATTGCTGATCTTCATCTCTTCTTCTTCCCTTCCAAATCTAGCCCCCTAGTCTTACTCCTATCTCTGTAGCAGAACACTTGCTGAAGCCTCCCTCTCTCTGCCACCATCTCCAATGGATCATACAAATATTTTCCTCCAACCACTCTCCACATTAATTCTGTTATCCCATTCCCCAACTCCAGCAGGCATTCTCTCGGTGAGAAGGCTGGGCAGATAGCATGACAGGTTCCTAATAACTCAATTAAGAACTAGGTAGGCCTCAGTTCCTGCCTCTTGAAACTGGAGAGTTTCTGAGAAGCCAAGAGCAAAGGACAATAAATCACCTCCTACCCCCTCTCCCCTCCCCCACTGCAACAGCAAGGAAGAGGGAAACTGCATGCACCATGCCTGAGGAAGCCCCCAACCCATCTCAAGGCAATAACCAAATAATGACAGAGGCTGGGACTTGTCCAGACTTGCCCAAAGATGGTAAAACTGTAGCCCTAGCCAACTGCTGCTAGCCCTAACCAATTTGGAACATCTAAATATGATTGCTACTCACATAAGCCAAACATAGAATGACCTAACTGCCTTAGAACTCCTTTAGCTGTGCATAAAAGGAGCCTGAAAGCTTCTTTCTCAGGGTCGCCATTTTGTCTTTGTGTTGGATGTGTGGCCCCAGAATGCTGGTACCTTTACTCTCAAGGTAGTAATAAACACTTTTGCTGATTGCATACATGGATGATGGTCTTGTGTGGGACTTCTCTAGGACCCTAACATCTGGAACCCGCTGTAGCCACACCTTCCAGAGAAGCAAAGAGGGTACCCAGCTTCAGATGTTCACTCTTCATACTTTCTTCCAAATCCAATCCTCAGCTCTCATTGCTAGTTTTGTAGGAGACTACCTGTTATTGCTTCTTCACTCTGTTGCCAGGAGACTAAGCAGATCCTTGTGGAATACCTTGCTTTCCTCCATCCTGTACAACCCTTCAGCCCCACTCCAAGCCCATCCCCATTTCTAAGTGTCAGATACCAATACTTAGAAACACATTTTAAACAAAACCCACAGTAGCCATACCTATCAGGATCCCAGAATTGCCTATCAGATGCTACACTGGCACCATACTGTCCTATTAACCAGAAAGGCCAAAGGAATTCAAGGAACACAATACCGATCCAAAAAAGACAATAGTATATATCAGTACCTAGAATTACATTTTTCTAAACCCAAACACCTAGACTTAATGTAAAAACACAGTTACTACCAGCCAAAAGAGTATGTCTCCACTGGAGCCTAGTAACCCTACCATAGTAGGTCCTGAGTATTACAACATGGCTGAAGTATATGACAAAGAACTTAGATAGCCTTTATGAATATGATAGTCATCCTTAAAGGGGAAATGAATAAATTTCTTAAAGAAATCTATGAAAACACAAGAAGTAGAAGAAAATGAATAAAACAGTTCAGGACCCGAAAGTGGAAATAAAATCAATAAAGAAAATCCAAACTAAGGAAAATCTGGAAGTGCAAAATTTATGAACTTGAAAAGGAATATCAGAGGCAAGCCACATCAACAGAATACAAGAAATAGAAGACAGAATCTCAGGGATTGAAGACAAGACAGAAGAAATCAATACCTCAGTCAAAGAAAAATGTAAACCTAAAAGAATTTCCTCCAAAACACCCAGGAACTCTGAGATACTATGAAAAATATCTAAGGATAATAGGAATAGATGGATAAGAAACCCAAGTCAAAGACACACAAAACAGTTTTAACAAAATCATTGAAAAAAAAATCCCAAACCTAAAGAAAGAGATGCCTTTTAAGGTACAAGAAGCATAAAGAACACCAAATAGACTGTACCAGAAAAGAAATTCACCTCACTAAATAGTAATCAAAATATTAAACACAGAGAACAAGTAAAGAATATTAAAAGTTGCAAGGGAAAATAAAAAAGTAACATATAAACCAGATCTATTAGAATTACACCTGATTTTTTGCTCTAAAAGCCAGAGGGCTGGGCAGATGTTCTACAAACTCTAAGAGACCATCCCAGATTATTATACCCAGGAAAGATTTCAATCACAGTATATGAAGAAAATAAGATATTCCAGGATAACTCCAATAAGCAATATCTACCTACAAATCCAACCTTAAAGAAGATTCTAGAAGGAAAATTCCAATCTAACACACACACACACATACATAATATCACCACCACCACCAACAAAACAGGATGACTAAACACTGATTCTTGATATCTCTCAACATCAATAGTCTAAACTTCCCAATAAAAAAGACACAGACCAACAGAATGGGTGTGAAAACAGGATCCATCCTTCTGCTACATTCAGGAAACATGTCTCAACATCAAAGGTAGACATTACCTCAGAGTAAAAGGATAGAAAAATTCCAACAAATGAACCTAAGACGCAAGCTAGTGTAGCCATTTTAATGTCTGACAACATAAACTTCCAACCAAAACTACTAAGAAGAGATAGGGATGGACAGTACATATTCATCAAAAGAAAAATCCACCAAGAGGATATTGTATTTCTTAACATCTATGCACCAAACACAGGGGCAACTATATTCATAAAAGAGATATTACAACAGCTTACATTACATATTGACCCCCACAAACTGATAGTGGGAGACTTCTATACCCCACTCTTCACAATAGACAAGTCATCCAGACAACAACTAAAAAAAGAAATGTTAGGGCTAATAAAAATCATCATAAACCAAAAGTATTTGACAGATATTTATAGAACATTTCATCTAAACACAAAAGAATATACCTTCTCAACACCTCATGGAATTTTCTACAAAACTGACCACATACATGGATACAAAGCAAGTCTCGGTAGATACAAGAAAATTGAAGTTACACATTGCATCCTATTTAACCAATAAAGATTAAAGCTGGAAATGAACAATAAGAGAAACAAGAGAAACCTTAAAAACAAGGAAATTCATTGCTGAAGTATTAAAAAAATGGTCAAGAAAGAAATTACAGACTCTCTAGAATTTAAAGAAAATGAATATAGAACATACCCAAGCTTACTTGAAACAAAAAAGGTGAGTCTAAGATGCAAGTTCATAGTATTAAAAACAAATACACACACACACTCACAATTGGAAAGATCTAATACTAATAACTTAACAGCACATCACAAAGCTCTAGAACAAAAAGAAGAAATCACATCCAAAAGGAGTAAACAGAAAGAAATAATCAAACTCAAGGAAGATATCAATAACATAAAAACAAAATAAGCTCGGTAGTGGTGTCACACACCTTTAATCCCAGCACTCAGGTGGCAGAGGCAGGCAGATCTCTGTGAGTTTGTGGCCAGCCTGGTCTACAGAGTGAGATTCAGGACAGACACCAAAACTACACAAAGAAACCCTGTCTCAACCCCCCCCCAAAAAAAAATTAAAAAATTAAAAAATAAATACAGAGAATCAATGTAATGAAGAATTGGTTCTTTGAAAAGTCAATAATATCTAGAAACCCTTACAAAATTAACTAAAAGGCAGAAAAAGAATATCCAAATTAACAAAATCAGAAATGAAAGGGGGATATAACAACAGACACTGAAGAAATCAAGAGAATCATAAGGACATACTTTAAAAACCTATAGTCCAACAAATTGGAAAAATCTAAAAGAAATGGAATATTTCCTTTATACACACCACTTATCAAAGTTAAATAAATATTACATGAGCAATTTAAACCGACCCAATAATATGTAGTAAAATAGAAGCAGTAATTAAAAGTCTCCAAAACAAACAAACAAACAAAAAGCCTAGGACCAAATGGTTTTAGTCTAGAATTCTACCAGACTTTCAAAGAAAAGTTCATGCCAGTACTCCTCAAATTATTCCATAAGAGAGAAACAGAAGAAACATTGCCCAATTCATTTTATGAAGCCATAGTTACATGATATACCAACCACATGCTCAACAAAGAAAGAAAATTACAGACACAGACCATTTCCCCTTATTAACATACATGCAAAAATTTTAATAAAATACTTGAAAAACTGCATCCAAGAACACATCAAAAAGATCATTCAAGTGGTGAAGTACCCTTCCTCCCAGAGATGCAGGAATAGTTCAACATACATAAAAAGATAAATGCAATCCACTATATAAATAAACTGAAAGACAAAAACCACATGATCATCTCATTGGATGCCAAAAGTCCTCTGACAAAACACAACTTTGCTTTGTGATAAAAGTCCTGAAGATATTAGGGATACAAGGGACATGTCTTAATATAATAAAAGCAGTTTATAGCAAATTCATAGACAATATCAACTTAAAGACAAACTCCATGCAATTTCATTAAAGTAAGGAACAAGGTTGACCACTCTCTCTCCATACCTATGCAATATAGAACTTGAAGTCTTAGCTGGAGCAATAAAGCAAATGACATGTTAGTATACATAATTTGCACTAAGAATTCCACTAGGAAATGTCTACAGCTGATAAAAAATTTCAGTAAAGTAACTTGCTACAAAATTAACCCACAAAGAATAGCAGCTTTCCTATGTACACATGGCAAATGGACTGAGAAAGAAACCAAGGAAACAACACCTTTCACAATAACCTCAAATAATATAAAATATCTTGGGGTAACTCTAACCAAGAAAGTGAAAAACTTGTATAATAAAGACTTTTAAACATTGAAGAAAAAATTGCAAAGAAATAAGAAGTTGGAAAACTCTCCCATGCTCATGTATCTGTAGTATTAATATAGTTGAAATTGGCCATGCTACCAAAGGCAATCTAAAGATTCAAGGCAGTCCCCATCAAAATTCCAACAGAATTCTTCATAGAAATGATAACTTCAGCTTCATGTGGAAGAACCTAAAGCCCAGGATAGCTAGTAATTATACTGGATAATAACATAACTGTAGGAGGGATCATTATGCACAATTTCAAATTGTACTACAGATCTATAATAATAAAAACAGCATGGTTATTGGCACAAAAAAAGACACATTGAAATTGAATTGAAGAAGACTCGACATAAATCCACACACTTATGGACAACTGATTTTTTATAACGAAGCAAGATATGGTGAACTTGATGTAAGAGAAAGTGGAGAATAGCCTTGAACTCCTTGGCATAGGAATAGACTTTCAGAACAGAATTCCATTAGTGCAGACTCTAAGATCAACAATTAATTAGAAAGCTATAAGGCAAAGTACACTGTCATTTGAACAAAGCAGCAGTCTACAAGATGGGAAAAGAATTTTTACCAACTGCACATCTGATACAGGGATAATATAAAAAATATATAAAGAACTAAAAAAAATGGTTATCAAGAAAACAAATAACCCAGTTAAAAATGGGGTACAGATGTAAACAGCAAATTGTCAAAAGAAGAAATGCAATTAACTGAGAAACACTTAGAGAAGCATTCAACATTCTTAGTCATCAGGGAAATGCAAATCAAAACTACTTTGAGATTTCATCTTACACCAGTCAGAATAAATAAGATCAACAAAACAAGTGACAGCTCATACTGACAAGGATGTGGATTAAGAGGAACAGTCATCTTTTGCTGGTGGGAGTACAAACTCATACAGCCACTATGTAAATCAGTGTGACAGTTCCTCAGGAAGATGGAAATAGACCTACCTCAAGATTCAGCTATGCCACTCTTGGGCATATATCCCAAGGACACTTCATCCTACCACAGACACACATTCTCAACTATGCTCATTGCTGCCCTATTCATAATTCCTGAAATTGTAAACAACCTAGATGTCCTTCAGCAGATGAATGGATAAAGAAAAGGTGATACTGCACATGTGGACCAATGGAATCAAATTGAAGACCCTGACATTAATCCACACACCTAGGAACATGGCCCCAAAAATGCTGAAAGGCTGGTCAAAGGCTGGGCAATGGGGCATATGTCAGAAGCATGTGGCTGTCTGACCTTGTAGAGACAGGAAACAATCATGTTGGCTGGGCTGGTCCATGTCAGCTTTGAACAAGTCTGGAGCTCACAGTCATTCAGGGCAGTATAGTCAGCAATTGAAGCTTGGAGATGTCTGCCAGCCAAGTGGAAATCTGTTGAGACAAACTTAAATTAGGAACAGAAGTTAAAATTTATGAACTTGTTTGGAACCCTTAGGCCCATACCCTTAGTAAATGGGAAAAGCAGGAGTCTCAAGATGAAGAGAGAGGAAAAATACCATCCTTAGGAATAAGCTGTACTTATCTGGGGTCCTTCTAACCTTTGTGAAGTGAATCCAAGTTTTATGACTCTTTTAATCGTCTGAGGCCTACACGAACTATCTTACAAAATGACATAAAAGTTTTAGATATATTAGTATTACCAACCTGTACTGAAATCCATATTGTAGAAAAAGCAGGTAATGGGTATCTGTAAACAGCAGAAGTGGACTCATACCTTTGAGTCTCAACAAGAACTACAGATTTGGGTTAAAAACTTGTGTATCTTCCTTCTGTCCAGAGAGCCAGGTATAAATTGGGCAGAGATTTTTGGCCTGATGAGAAGCAATTCTAGGTTTAAATATTTAGATATATTTAGATGACAACTAAAATAAACCTAAAATGTTGAGCTTGTGACTGAACAATAAGTAGTCATTGCTCTACTAGCTTATCAGAACTCTATTAAATGTTAAGTTCTAAA
>CABHPH010112360.1:0-46233 GCA_902168325.1 Peromyscus nudipes
ATTTTAATACAAAAGAAAATATCACCACAATTCTACACGATAGTGTACGCTTATATGCAGGGTGGAAATTTAATTAGGAAGTATGTGAAAGTTTCATGTTTCTTATCAAGTAAACAAGTCACATTTTCTTTATCTACAACAAAATGTAAGTTGAGATCCTGGATATTTCTTATATGAACAAATAATTTTTTTTTAACTGCTGGTGGTTTTAGCACTGTTTTTCCTCCAAGCTTTTCTTGATACAGCTGCAAAAACTATTGTAGTAAAATCAAATCTTTATTGAAGTCATTCCCCAGCTTTGAGATCTGTCTTGCCTGGACATGGAGTCCATACCTTAGAGCATTATGGAAGGTGCCTGAGACAAGCCAAGAGTCAGCCACTTGGTATTGCCACTCATGCTTGACCTGTCAACCTGTGCCTCAAGCCTGGTGTGATTTTCATGTCTTCCCAGTGAGCGTCATCTCTTCAGTTCCATTTTATTTTTGAAACGCCTAAGCACTTTACATGCCTGATTGATGTTTGTGATGGTACTGATTGAAAATGTAGTATATTTTTTAAAAGTGACTGCTATATGTGCAATAGATAAACTTTTTTTGTTGTCCATTTTTTGATATTGTAACTTAACTACAGTGTTTCTTCAAACACTACCTTATTGCCATCCCTTCTGTCCTTTAATTTCAAGGTCTCATTTTTTATTAATTGTTATCACATACATATATGACTTTGTATATACATATATATTACTAAATATGACTTTAAGTCCACATAATATATTTTATGTATGTTTTCAGGGCTTTCCCTTTCTCACTGTATAGCAATAGATCTTTCCTGGGAAGGACCTCCTCTCCTTTCCCAGATTTTCTGAGCTCCCTTTAGTTCTTTGTCTAGGGTTGATGCCCCATGGACTCTACCCCTGGGCTCCAGTATGGTATGTTCATTGGTATCTTCCTTGTTCAGCTCAGTTTTTGGTGGTTGTATTGGTGAGAATTTATGGCTATAGCTTCTTTTGTTACTAGGAGATACAGTCTCCTAGTAAAGTCTCTGTTTCTCTGGCTCTTACTATCTTTCCACCGAGTCTTCCACAATGATCCCTGAACATCAGGTGGGAAAATGTTTTTGTAAATGTATCCAGTGAGACTATGCTCCATAACTGGATTTTGAATGATTGTGGTTTTCTGTAGTGTTCTGTCTGCTGCAAGAGGTTTCCTTGCTGGTAGTGAAGGCTACATTTATCTGTGTATAATAACCAATGTTTACAGATTGTTGTTAGTAAATTAGTGGTTGTAGATTTTCCTCCAGTACTAATATGTAATATACACATTAATTTTTATATCTACCAAAAGTATAAGTACAGTATTACATATAAAAGTACATGTGTAATTAATGATGAATATTAAAGGTAAGAAATTACATGTAAAATATTTCCAAGCACACTAGTTTATGTGTATTTTCAAAAATATTTGCACATTATTATCTGACTATTGTGACTTTTCTCATTGCTGGAACTCAATACTATAGAAGTTAACTTAAGGGAGGAAAGATTTGTGTTGGCTTAGGGTTTGCATGGGTGTAGTCTTACATGGTGATGAAGGCAAGCAGCGGGAGTGTGAGGTCTGTGCTCACATTGTATCCACAGTCAGTGAGCAGGAAGAGATGCATGTGAGCTCAGCTCTTTTTATCTGCTTCTGTGTTTTGTTCTATCCAGAATCCTGCCCCATGCAGTGTGAATATCCACATTCAGGTTTGCTCTTCCCTCGGTCAAATCTCTGGAAAATACCTTCACAGCAAAGCCCACAAGTGTGTCTTCTAGGCAAATACACACCCTTCACCTGCATGCTTTAAAGAAATGTAACTTGTATTAAGAACACGTAGTTAAAATTCAGGTATTTAGTAACACGTACAAATTCTCTCTTTCCATTAGGCAGAAAATGATGAGCTGTGTTCACCTATAATGACAACTTGGGATCTAATGGCTGCCCCAGTGATTCCAGCCATGAGTAAGGATGTAAATATGGTCTGACCTTTGCTGATGGACAATTAAACCATGGACAGACTAAATGACCTACTTTGGACTGTCCTTCCAAAAGATGCTTCGGCTTTCCTCTTGAATGCACACTGAGCCCTTGTAGGCCACGAAGACAAGAAGGAGTGTGAACGGGAAGTAATCTTACAATGAGAATTACGAGCACATCTTGCATCTGCCCAGTCCTCGTTTGTCTCTGTTTTGTGCAGAGGTGTTATGGAACTGCTCACCACAGCTCCATCAAGGTGACCAGAAACCAAACCAAACACACTGAAGGGGAGACTGAAGTCCACCATCGTCCCAAGAGGGGATGGGTATGGAACCAGTTCTTTGTTTTAGAAGAACATATGGGACCAGATCCACAGTATGTTGGAAAAGTAAGTTTGTTTTGATTCATTTGGAATTGTTAGTTTTTCATCTCTTGAGAAATCTTGTGGTGAGAGGAAGGGGGATCTGGATATTAAATTGAAGAGATAAGAAGCATGCTGCACGTATTATAGAATCTGTTCCTTAGACTGGAGAACTCAAAATAATTGTGAAACACAGGAACTATCCTTCAGGTTAAATCTATTCTAAAAGTGATTCACACATACTAAATTATGCTTCACCCTGCCCCCAATGCTGCTTTCATTTTCTCTCTAATGAAAGTAGATTCATTGGGCAAGCAATTAAATACATTTGTCTTTGTTATCATAAAAGTAAACTAAAATTCACAATTGTTCTGAAAGGTCTATCACTGTTGACTGCTACTTTATTTTTTTTCTGACTCATGGATATGGTGTTAAAATAATACTTTACCTCCTAACATTTACTATATATTTCACTTATTAAGATGTATCCTTAAACCAGCTTTATAATTTACATGAACATGGTGTCTAATATCTATCAACAATTTAAAATATTTGTTACTTATTTTCTATAAATGTTAAATATTCTTGAGATGCTGGTAAAAATCACACACACAAAAAACGTAGTTAGCAGATTATTAATAATGTAAGATCAACTTCCCATTTCTTAAAAATAGAGTGACATGTCAACATTTTGAGGAATCCATGTGTTCATTATATGGAGCAAATTAACCATGCATCACCTCAGTTCTAGAACAGAATGCAGTGGGAAAACTAAATTCTGATTAATTGCTGATTTGTAGAAGCAGCTGCCCTGATGTATGGTTAACCCCCAACTGACAGACAGCTAGTGCAGAGGTTGGATAACTGACTGCAGCCTCGGCTTCTTCCTTTTCTCTGAGTGACTACTTTTGTTTTATTATTACTACTGATGAAAGAAAAATAGTTTTAGATCCAGACCATGGAACTTCCCTTGCATGCAGGCTGTGCATGATCACAAGCAATGACATTCATGGCCCGTCAGGGATTTGGATACAGCTGTGGTATCTGTAGTACACAGAAGTTGAGGGGTCAGTGTACAGAACACAGAAAAGCATCCAAAACAATTTGACAGTGTTCACATATGCATACCAAAATGAAAAAATTGATTCATCTGCACTGTGTGTTTTTACCCTGTAACATGCTCTATGGGGTTATAAATGTATGAATATTAAAACATAGTATAATGGATTATAAATAATTTATTTGTTATAAGCTCCTAACTCTTTTCTATAATCCTTTAGTTTTTAAAATGGAGGCAAAACAAAAGAAACAGAAAAAATTGATCTTTGATGGTAAAACGACATAAAGACATATTATATATTTAACATTTATTTTACTATATATGCAATGCATATTTGATGTGAATTTAAATAAGTGTAAAAATAATAAAATTTTCTGGAAGAGGGGAGGAAAGAGTAGGATTATTTTTCACTTCCTCTTAGGCATAATTAGGCTGAACAAAATGAAAGGACTCGTTCTAAGCTATTTTTCGGACATGGTGCCCATTGACTCACGGTTGAAATTTTCTAAGTGCTAAGGAGGGTTGAAGGCTCATGGTGCTACCTACCAATTGTTGATGTTTTAATTGAAAAATTCCATGGATAGAGGCTGACACCAAAGGATGCGGCCAGTTGCATATTCAACATCATTTATTCAGTTGCATACCGTCTATGGATGTTTGGCCACAATGATGGCAGAATCGAGTAGCTGCAGAGCAAAAAGGAAACATACTTGAAAATGTTCAGTATCGCTGTTTACAGACAATATTTCTAAGTCGGGCTTTGGGTGCAGTGAATGCACAGAAGAGGGTTCTTAGCGATTTCTCTTTATATGAGGGTCTGTCCCAGGGCTTTGTAGCAACATCAATAGTCAGGACAATTATTGGAAATGACGAAAACAAAAATCCTTCTAATGAATGGCTGTTGTGCTCTTCAAGGAGAGCGAGTTTGAGACGCCATTGCCTTTTCCACCGCTGTCCCTACAATTCCCATACTAGTTTGGCAAGCGCTAAGGAACTAATGTTGTCTGTGTTTGCTACTTTTATGTGAAATTAGGAAATGAATATTATGTGGAGCCACAAGTTAATATAAGTGCACAAAAAATATCTTTCTGAAGTGGGATTTTGATTCATTAATAAATCAAATGTGGTGTAACTCTGTAGATCTTCTCGCTTGGGGGTACATTGTTTTAACCTTCAATAGTAGTAAACAGAAGTGGCTGTCTTGGCAGGTATGCCGCAGATAACATTACAGGGTGTGGAAATTTGAAAATACATTGGGATTTTTACATGGGGGCCTCTGTGTACTTTTCAATAGCATTTTGTTTTGTGGGTATAAAGTAGGTAACATTTTACTATGTTTAGATAATAATATTTTTAATCACTTGGGTTCTTTTTTTATAATTTTTCTTTTTGGTGTTGTCTTTTCGAAAATAGATTATTTTAGCATAATCTATGTTTTACCCTCTCTCTACTTCTTCCAGTTGCTTGTTAGTTCTCCCCCATCTTGATCCATCCACGTTCTGTCTCTCTTTAGAAAACAATCAAATTTCTAAGGAATAATGATAAACTAAAACATAGTAAGATAAAACAAAAGCTAATACATTAAGCTCATTCACATATGTTATATCTATATAATATATATTGATGCCTTTTAATTTTTTCTTTAAAATTTCCTATTTACGTTGAAATATGGTCATGTCCACCTCCCCTTTCACCTCACCCACTTCTGTATCCCCCTCAAGTCGTCCTACGGCTTCCATCCTCTTCCTCCTCCTTCTCATACTGTGCTTCTGCCTTCAGGGCCCACTGAGTCCAATGACTGCTCCTTGTGTGTGGGCATCTATCTCAAATTAGCAATGCTAAAAGTTGGAGTAATTATAGTTGATACGTACATAGGTTTGGGGCCATATGCACGGTCATGGGAAACCCAGCCACCCTCTTGAACAAGAATCATTCCTCTTCCATTAGCAGATGTCATATACCAGTGGATCCTTTACAATTTAAGTTAGGTATGGGGACTGGCAATATTCTAGATGGGATTTTATTGTCTTGGTCTTGTATAGGTCTTACACATGTAACCATGGAGTTCACGACTGTGATATCCATGTCAGATCCAGAGACAGCATTTCATAGAGTTTCTCATTCTTTTGATGCTTTTATGTTCCAAAATGTTCCTGAGCCTTGCAGGTGTGATAAAGATACACAATTTAATACTGTACATTCACTCTTTCGTTCTCAGAACTTTAACCAGTTAAACATCTCTCCATTGACCCCTGCCCACTACAGAAAAAAAAAAGAAAGAAAAAAAAGAACCTTATCTCACTGAAGTTCAGAGAAGCCCAGGTCAATGTTATGGGTATAATATTTAAAAGAAAACTTGAGAACATCACCATTTAGCACATTCATAATAGCAAATACTATTCTAGAGCCTATGATATCTTGTCATGGGGTTTAACCATTATTAGAGTGCCAGGTCTGAAATTCCTTCCTTTGCAACAGACATCAAATATAACGAGAAAGCTAATAAGTTTCCCCATAACAATCCTGTCATTAGTGCACAAATGAGCAGATCTTGCCAGACTGGTTAGTTTTGTCTAGTTTGGAGGGTCTAGTTTGGGATCAGACATTGATTGGTTTAGTTTTCTTTTCTTTTCTTTTCTTTTCTTTTCTTTACTTTTCTCTTCTTTTCTTTTCTCTTCTCTTCTCTTCTCTTTCTTTTCTTTTCTTTTCTCTTATTTTCTTTCTTAGCAGCCCATACAGCAGCTTGAGAGCTAGCTCTCAAGGATGAAGTTTTCTCATCAATTGAAATTACTGCCTCTAAGCCATACACCCAAAAGATGTGGTGTCTTCACCAATAAGGTCTTACAATGATATTGTTGTTGGTAATCAAGGTCAATGTCAATAGCCTGTGCTGTTTGGAGACTTCTGAGGTCTATCTGACCAGGAACTCATAAAAAGATATCCTATGCCTTGCACTGAAATTTATCAACCCATCTCTTCTGGGAGAAAATTTGTTCATTTTTGCCGGGTAATTTAGTTCACACTCTTTTTAAGGTATATTTTGAAATTATCTTACTAACTAGTAAGTTTCCACAAGGCTCCTACATATACTGTTAATTTTGGTTAAGACTCACCACTCTTTCTTCTTTTACACCTTATCTCTTCAATACATGGGCTTCCAGTACTCTCTCTTCTCCGATGTCACATGCATTCTACTCTATGTCCCATAATACTTTTTTATTATGTTGACAATAGGAGGCATCAGCATAACTTTTTATGCACACTTCCTTTAAGTTACCCTTATCATCCTACTGACTCCATTTTTTAAATGCCCCTTCCTGCTTAAACCTTACCAGCTCTTGCATTCTACCTACCTACTTTCGTTATTAATATAAACTATTATCCCCATTTTTAATGTCTCCCATTGTCCTTGTTTCTACTTATGGTCCCAGTTAAACACACAAAAGATGTGAAGCTAGGATCTGAATATGAGAGAGGCCATGTGTTTTATTTTTTGTGTAAAGTATTATTTTAAGATGTGTTACATTTGTTTATGCTGTGGAATATTTGTTTAATGATACAAACATGTGTCATATTCTTTTTTTTTTTTTGGTTTTTTTTGAGACAGGGTTTCTCTGTGTAGCTTTGCGCCTTTCCTGGAGCTCACTTGGTAGCCCAGGCTGGCCTCGAACTCACAGAGATCCGCCTGCCTCTGCCTCCCGAGTGCTGGGATTAAAGGCGTGCGACACCAATGCCCGGCGTCATATTCTTTTATGTTGCATTTTTTTAATTCTGTGAAGCTGTGTTACGTTGCCTTTCTAAAAGATCTGATTGGTCTAATAAAGATCTTAATAGCCAATAAATAGCAAGGCAGGAGAAAGAATAGATGGGGCTGTCAGGCAGACAGTATAAATAGAGAAGAAATCTGGGAGGAGAGATCAAGGGGTGAGAAAAAAAGGGGCCAGCCACCTAGCCACACAGCCAGCCACAGACTAATAGTGAAAGTAAGATTACAGAAGTAAGAAAAGGAAAAAGCCCAGAGGCAAAATGTAGATGGAATAATTTAAATTAAGAAAAGCTGGCTAGAAACAAGGCAAGCTAAGACCTGGCAGTCATAAGTAAGAATAAGACTCCATGGTATGTATTTGGGAGCTGGGTGGCAGACCCCCGAAAGAGCAAAGAGTAGAACAACTGGTAATAGTTTGATTTCTGCTTTTATTTTGCTTTAATGAAAGAAAGGAAAGCATATTTATTTCACAATATTTGTATATGAGTCTTGTCTTCATTGCACAAAATAAATGATCAAGAATAAAATATTTTATATATTTCTGGCTAGAATAATAGAGCCACTTCATTAAATTTACCTTCAGTTTTGGCAATGTTCACAATAAAGTAGATATGATAATAGAAGTTAATAAATGCTTACATTTTACTGAAGAAATAAATAAACTACCTTTTATGAAATTATGCAGTATTTTATATTACTGCCATATTTTTCACTTGATTTAAATCATAATACTTTGAATATATCACATATATTAATTAAGAGCTTGGTTAGTAAATCTACCTCACTCCTACTCTTCCCTTTCAAACAACACTCTAGATTGAAGAGATTCACTCTTATGTTGATTTATTAAACATGTAAATGATAAAAGGGAATTCTAAGGCTCTAATGGAAATAAAATTGCCATTTTGTTATACAGCTGAAGTGATAGGAAGCAAGCTCAGAACAGCTAAATGACTTCTTGATGTTTGTAAGATTTGTTATGATAGTGTCAGAACAATTATTGTACCCAGTACTTTAAAATGCTTTCTAGTTTGGTAAGGTGAAATTATTGAGAGCTTTTCATGATGACTTCCATTTTTCTGCATTTTGGTTTATAGAGAAAAGAGAAACTAAATATCTTTTATTATCAAATACCAAATTTCCATATCAAGTATTTGTTTAAGATTAAAGAAAATAAACCATACAAAATTGGAATGTTCAGGGTTTCAGAAATAAAAGTTCAGCAACATTAATGTCAAAGAACTCTACATTAAAATGTAAATGAATAGTCAAAAATGGACCCAGTAACTATGTCATATTATTGAGTTGATAATTTTTGAAATTGAAAGGTTCATGTATTAAAATATGCTCTTGGAAATTCATATGAAAGACAGCATGAATTCATGATGTCTTGTGAATTTAGAGTTATGGGTCACATTTTATGTAGGTATTTAATCCTTTAGAAACTTAACATATGAAATTAGATCTAGGAAAAACTAAGAGCAGCTAAGAGAAATTTGATTTGATGGGTATCACATTTGAGTAAAAGTAACTGTATTAGCTGGGGTTTGTATTGCTGTGAAGAGAAACTGTGACCAAGGCAACTCTTATAAAAGAAAAACTTTTGCGGTGGCTAGCTTATAGCTTCAGAGGTTCAGTCCATTATCATGGCAGGGAGCATGGCATCATGCAGGCAGACATGGTGCTGGAGAAGTAGCTGAGAGTTCTACATCTTACAGGCAACAGGAGGACAACTGAAACCATGGATAATATCCTGAGCATAGGAAACCTCAAAGCACACCCCCACAATGACATACTTCCTTCAGCAAAGCCATACACACTTCAACAATGCCATGCCTCCTAATAGTTCTATTCCCAATGAGATTATGAGGGCCCATTCCATTCAAATAACCACGTTCCACTCCCTGACCTCCATAAGCCTGTAACAATATCATAATGCAAAATACATTTAGTCCAACTTCAAAAGTCTCCATACTCTACTAGAGCCTCAACAATGTTTTAAAGTCCAAAGTTCAAAGTCTCTTCTGAGATTCATAAAATCTCATAACTATAATCACCTGTAAAATTCTAAATCCAAAAGCAGATCACATACTTCCAACATAAATGACACAGGATATACAATGCCATTCTACAGTGCAGGGAAGGGACCATAGTGAGGAAATACTGGACCAAAGCAAGATTTTATTGCTGTGAAGAGACACCATGATCTCAGTAACTCTTAAAGAAGAAAAGAAAAAAAAATGAAACATTTAATTGGGATGGCTTGCTTACTGTTTCAGAGGTTCAGACCATTACCATCATGGCAGAGAGCATGGCAGCATGCAGGCAGACGTGGTGCTGGAGAAGTAGCTGAGGGTCCTACATTGTGCAGGCAACAGGAAATTGATTGAGACACTGGGTGTCATCTTGAGCATAGGAAACCTCAAAGCCCCCCTCCCACAGTGACACACTTCCTCCAATAAGGCCATACACATTCCACCAAAGCCATACTTCCTAATACTACTACTCCCTATGAGATTATGGGGGCCAATTACATTCAAGTTACCACAGTGATTTTGGCTTAATTTTTAAAGAAATCATATTTAGAAGGTCTCTTAGCTAAAGTTTCTATTGCTGTGAAGAGATACCATGATCACTGCAACTTTCATAAAGGAAAACATTTAATTGAGGTGGCAGCTCAGAGTTTCAGATGTTTAGTCCATTATCATCAGAGTGAAACATGGTAGCTGAGAGTGTAGTGGCATGCAGACAGCCATGGTGCTGTGGAGGAAGCTGAGAATTCTAGATCTTGACCCAAAGGCAACTGGAAGTAAACTGAGACACTGGCTGTGGCTTGAACATGTATGAGACCTCAAAGCCCACATGCACAGAAACAAACTTCCTCCAACAAGGCCACTCCAACAAAGTCACACTTCTAATAGTGCCACTCCATTTGGAGGCTGTTTGTTTTTTCAAACCACCATGAAGGTTAATTACATTTTAAGATAATAATTTATATTTTATTTTAATAATTAAATGATGCCTAAATTAACAAATTACTTCCAATTTTATGAAAGAAATTTAATTTAAAAAATTACCCAGGCAAAATAATGTAAGTTATAAGTATAACTAATGTATTACATTACAAGATTTCTCTAGCTAGGAAGTGGTGGCGCACGCCTTTAATCCCAGCACTTGGGAGGCAGAGGCAGGCAGATCTCTGTGAGTTCGAGGCCAGCTTGGTCTACAAAGCGAGTTCCAGGAAAGGTGTAAAGCTACACAGAGAAACCCTGTCTTGAAAAACCAAAAAAAAAAAAAAAGATTTCTCCAAATATAAATGCATTAATAACTTGTGTGTGTGTGTGTGTGTGTGTGTGTGTGTGTATGTATGTACATGTATGCCAATGGTCTTTACCACTGAAGGACTTGACCTCAGTGACCATTCATAATGACTGCGGAAATTTTTCTTCAGAGTCACTTTATCTGTACATTTATGTTGGCACAGTGGTCATAATTCTAGGCTATATAAATCACAAAAGAGAATAATAGATTTTCAAAATAGAAAGTAAAATGAAGCTGCACACACAACTTTAGTGTTTTAATGACATCATATTTAATTATAATCCATGATAATAGTCTAACATTGACTGCTCAGTGTGTGAATATTTTTTTTCTGAAAAAGTGCACATTTGGAAGTCCCAGGACAAAGACTTCAACATATTGATACACATGTATGCCATCACTTTTGTGAATCAGTGACTTTTATGTAACTAGTATTTACACTATAAAATCTAACATTTACCTAAATATAGTGTCACTTGTTTCTTCATTCTGAAAACTCTTTTTCCCCTCTTTGGTTTTTTAAGACAACCTGCTTCAGCCTCCCAAATGCTGGAATTAAAGGTGGATGCTACCACGCCCTCCTGAAACTTCTTTTCAACATAACTTAATCAGATTTCTTTCTAGTGTCATAATGAGTTCTGAAGTTAAAATGCTGCTTTTATTTTCCTGGATTAAACACAAGAGACTATATCTTTAAAATTTCATCTGTTTTTGTTTCCTGTCTCTCTTATCCATGATAACTTATCATTTTTACTACTTTTGATTTATTTTTTTAATTGAATAATTGTAAATCATGCCTTTGATTGTCAAGTTTGATTTTTCAAAATTATTTATTTTGCTTGGCAGTCCTCTTGTCATATTTCTTTCTATCTTTACTCTCTTTTCCTAGATTTGATAGCTGTACCCGTTTTAAAATTATATGTACATCGGTTTTCTGCAAAATGGAAAGGACAACTCATCTTTTTATCTGAAAAACACGTTTTTTGATGTATATGACCATTTTTTTATTTCATATGCTCTGATTTTTAAAATTTAATACAAAAGCAGCACTACTAAGAAATAAAATGAATAAATATTCATTAGAGATGAAAGCTTAGATCGTTTTCTTTTGG
Source organism: Peromyscus nudipes (assembly GCA_902168325.1). Taxonomy (NCBI): domain Eukaryota; kingdom Metazoa; phylum Chordata; class Mammalia; order Rodentia; family Cricetidae; genus Peromyscus; species Peromyscus nudipes. The sequence continues at coordinate 11,633 of CABHPH010112360.1, forward strand.
GGATATTAATTTACCACCAAGATTAACAAACAGGTTACAAGCAACTTTGACTCTCATTTAAAGTACAGAAAACAAATTGTATTTGTTTGATATAGAAGTCAGGTTGTCTTTGTTCTGGTTTTACTGCTGTGAAGAGACACCATGACCAAGGCAACTGCTTACATTTCACAAGTTTAGTGCTTTATCATCATGGCAGGTGGCATGCTGGCAGACATGGTGCTGGAGAAGGAACTGAGAGTTCTATATCTTGATCATAGACAGCAGAAGGAGTCTGTGACACTGCATTTGACTTGAGCATAGGAGACCTCAAAGCCCAACCCCACAGTGACAAGCTTCCTCTGAGAAGGTAACACCTCCTAATAGTGCCACTCCCTTATGGGGGCCATTTTCTTTCAAACCACCACACAGGTACTATGAATTTTAGCCAAATAATAAGATATTCTTGGATCATAAGCCATTTTAAATATTCATGTTAAAAGTGTGAATTTCAGTCTTTATTAACTTTGTTTGCTATTTTAATGCTCACATCGGGCCTCATGACTTCCTTTGAGCAATATATATGTTAAATTACATTTTCTAAGTAGAAATGGCAGTATTCTTTTACTGGGATTCAATACCGTCATAATAATATGGAGAAGAAATGTAAGCTACTGCCAAACATTAAAAAAATGTACCAAGTGGGCCGGGCGTTGGTGGCGCACGCCTTTAATCCCAGCACTCGGGAGGCAGAGCCAGGCGGATCTCTGTGAGTTCGAGGCCAGCCTGGGCTACCAAGTGAGCTCCAGGAGAGGCGCAAAGCTACACAGAGAAACCCTGTCTTGAAAAACCAAAAAAAAAAAAAAAGTACCAAAAATATGTTCAGAAAGAGTATGGTGGTACTTACATTTAAGTCAAGTGCTTGGGATGTGGAGATAGCAAGTCGGAATTCAAGACCATCCTGACCCATATACTGAATTCAATAATCTTGGGCTTCGCTTGATATTGTCTCAAAAGTTGGAAGCAAAAAGGTCCTTGTATTCACAGATCACCAGGGAAACCTGAAATGTTAATCATGCAGGATTGTCTCTCAGAGGAGGAGATGAATTTCTGTTTTCCAACCAGACAGATGAGAATGCATGTTTTCAGTGACTCGGTAAACTTTGTTATCTGGAGTGCCAGTTTTCACCAATTTCCCTGGAATGTTTATTCTAGACTCTTCCTTCTTAGACATTTATTTTTACCTTCTTTTCTTAATAAAGTGAACCCATCCTTAGGGGAGAGGTCATGTGTACTTTGTAGACTGCCAACCTCTATGCTTATCTTGGTCAGAGACCATACCAGATCCTAGACCCTTAAGCCATAGAACCCATCTTCATGGGCATATATATTTATACTTTTGATGTAATTATGCCTTCTCCTGCATCAAAGATTATATTAGACCATGAAGCCTTTTTTTTCCCTCAAAAATTCTGTGTTTAAATATGCTTACAATAAACTGCCTGATGTCAGACTCTCCTGGAGCTTGAACCAGTACCAACTAAGTTGGGCTGAAACAAGTTTTCTTTCTTTGCCTCTTGTGGTTTCTTTCCCTGTAGGCCATGACGCTTGCAGGGACCACCACACCAAACAAGCACACAGTGTTTTTGCTTAGATATCATATCTTCCCAGAAGATCTAATCACTCTTTTCACCAATTTTTAATTTTTTTAATTTGTTTTAAAGCACATTTTCATGTAGTTCAGTAAGGCTTTAAACTTCCCATTTTGTTGAGGATGACCTTCAAACCTTTCATCTACTGCCTCTACCCACTAAAAGCTGCTATTTCACATATAAACTCACATCTAGCTAATTTTATTCTCTTTGATGAAATGAATATTTGAATAAGTACATTGGGCCTCTTGTACCAAGGACATTTCATTAACAATTTAACTTACAAGAGTAGTGTTTTAGGAACTGTATGTTATACTGTGGGCTGGGATAACACTCTCGGACCTTTTTGTAATACATATTCAGTTATCTGTTATAAGTTGGAAAAAGACTAGGTAGGCATTCTTGATTTCTCTACTGCTTAAGAGGTTGGAATTTGTGACTCCATTGAACAGAAGTGATTATGCACAATACTAAAGGTAGTTTAAAAGGCAATTTCTAAGACTATTTTTTAACAGTTACTTTTAAAAATGATGGATAAATCTTTGAGTTCAAAGTGACATGTGCATTGATAGAAAATAAGGCTGGCAAATTGTATTCGTGGGAAGGGGAGTTGGCTCCAGTGGAATTTTAGGAATTGCATACCAAATGGTGTTACTCAACTACTCTGCAAGCCAAATCTGGAACTAGCCATTGCCACAGAGTAACACATTGTAAGTTTGGAATTGTGTATTAATTGCTGGCCAGGTAACTCAATTACTGCTGTGAGTTAAGGCCACTGACGTCTAGCAACACTTTATGTAATTGTGCACATGTTATGTTTCAGACTGGGGAAATGGCTTAGCAGTTAAGAACACTTTCTGTTCATGGATCCAAGCACTCATGTCAGGACACTCACAATTATCTGTAACTCTACCACTGTAGCACAAATCCTAGATAGTCTTACAATGAAAAAACAAGAGCCAGATTATCAGAGTAAAAGCTGAAAGATTAGAGAAGCAGAGCAAAGCACAGCCACCACCTCTTACCTCAACAATTCCTCAGCCTGACAGTGTCTACAAGAGAGTAAAATCCTGTCTCCTCTCGCCTTATATTCCTTTCTCTGGCCTAGTGCTGGGATTAAAGGTGTGTGATCCAAAGTGCTGGAATTAAAGGTGTGTGCCACCACTGCCTGGCTGTTTCTCTTTTAGACTGGATAAATTTCATGTAACCCAGTATGGCCTTCAACTCACAGAAATCCAGACTGATCTCTGCCTTTGCCTCCTGAGTGCTAGGATTAAAGGTGTGTGCCACTATTGCCAGACCTCTGTGTCTTGCTGTGGCTGGTTCTATTCTCTGATCTTCAGGCAAGTTTTATTTCTTAGATTATAAATAGATCACCACACACCTCATGTGATCTGATACCCTCTTCTAGTCTCTTTGGGTGCCCTCAAACATGAGGCATATACACATACACACCACACAAATAATTGTGTTCACCATCCTGCATGATATTTAGTAGGTGCATATATTTACTGAATATTTGAAATATGCTTAGTGCTTAGTGCAAATAAGAAATAAATAAATATATATATATGTTATATATACATATATAAATGTGTATATATATATACACACATATATATACATATATATAAAATGTGTGTGTGATTGTGTTTATATATGTATATATTCCTTACCAAGCTATATATTCTAAAATATTCTACTTTAATGATTTACATACTATTTTTATGTGTCTAGTAATTTCTAATTGGACATTGAAAGAACTATGTCAATCTATTTCAGTAATTGAAATAACTTGTTACTTTCCATACCAAAAAAATACATCTGAGTAATTTAAATTTATATAGCTACTGCTAGCTGTCACAAACCATATTGGACAGTGCACAGCAAGACTAAGCAGAGGATAAACATAATCACATTTTTCCAAGTTGCAAATATATTTTTATTGTTTTTTATTAAAAGATTTTCTATTCATTTTACATATCAACCACAGATTCCCCTATCCTCCCTCCTCCTACTCCCAGCATAACCCCCCAATACACCCCCCATTCCCACCTCCTCCAAGGTAAAGTCTCACCTGGGGAGTCAGCAGAGCCTGGTACATTCAGTTGAGGCAGGTCCAAGTCCCTCCTCTCTGCACCAAGGCTGAGCAAAATGTCTCAGCATAGGCACCAGGTTCCAAAAAGCTGGCTCATGCACTAAGGACAGGACCCAGTCTCACTGCCTGGGGGCCCCCTAAACAGTTCACGCTAAACAACTGTCTTGCTTATCCAGAGGGCCTTAGTCCAGTACCATGGGGGCTCCTTGGCTATTGGTTCATGTGTTTCCGCTAGTTTGGCTAGTTGTCTCTGTACTGTTTCTGATCATGGTCTCAATATCTCTTGCTCATATAATCCCTCCTCTCTCTCATTGATTGGACTCCTGGAGCTCTGCCTGGGGCTTGGCCATGAATCTCTTCATCTGCTTCCATCAGTCAAAGGATGAGGGTTCTATCATGACAGTTAGAGTGTTTGGCCATCTGATTACCAGAGTAGGTCAGCTCAGGCATCCTCTCTACCATTGACAGTAGTCTATAGTGGAGTCATCTTTGCAGATTCCTGGGGACCTCTCTAGTACTCTGGTTCTTCTTATTCCCATGGTGTCTTCATTTATCATGGTATCTCTTTCCTTGTTTGCCCACTCTGTTCCTGACCCAGCTAGGATCTCCCAATCCCCTAAGCTCCTAAATATAAAACTAGTAGCACAGACACCGAGAGCAACACTTAATAAATGGGACCTCTTGAAACTGACAAGCTCTTGTAGGGCAAAGGACATGGTCAATAAGACAAACAACAGCCTACAGAATGGGAAAAGATCTTTACCAACCCCACATCTGACAGAGGGCTAATATCCAGAATATATAAAGAACTCAAGAAAGTAGACATCAAAATACCTAACAGTCCAATTTAAAAATGGGCTATAGAGCTAAACAGAGAATTCTCAAAAGAAGAAGCTCAAATGGCTGAAAGACCTTTAAGGAATTGCACAACATCCTTAGTCATCAGGGAAATGCAAGTCAAAATGATTCTGAGATACACCTGTCAGAATGGCTAAGATCAAAAACACTGAAGACAGCTTATGTTGGAGAGGATGTGGAGCAAGGGGAACACTCCTACACTGTTGGTGGGAATGCAAACTTGTACAGCCACTTTGGAAATCAGTATGGCGCTTTCTCAGAAAACTGGGAATCAATATCCCTCAAGACCCAGCTATACCACTCTTGGGCACATACCCAAGGACCCTAGGAAAGACACAAGGATCACCCAGCAATGGAGAAATGGATGAGATCTATATGAGCAAACTGGGGATGGGGGGGTAATGGAGGGCAAGGGGTCACAATAAACTACTTTTTTAATCATAAGTCAATGATAGTCATATAATCTCATATATATGTGGAATAAGTTAAAACTTAGACCTGAAACTTACTTGAGATATGTAGCTGAATTATAAAGACAAGAAAAGTCAAGTCTGATGCTTTTTTCTTATTTTTAAGCAAGCATATGTTGTTGTTCATCTCATTTTTACACATGGACATAAATGTATGAGGTCTTAGGTTGTAAGGCATGCAGTAGAAACTATTATTGATGGTAATAAAATTTGAACTTATATAGGATTAACAAACAGATTTTTAAAAATGATGAAAACATATATGACATTGATTTTAAAGTCAGTAGACCAAGCAGTGAGGGTTATAATAAAGGAGGAATAAAAGCAGACAAGATAACTACAAGTTCTACCAATCCAATATCCCAGAGACAAAAATTCAAACTACTGTTCATGACAATTTGGTATCTCTAATTTAGTATTACTGCATATATATAATGTATATGTACACACACATATACACAATGTATATATACTTATATATGTATATATATTCTCAACATAATTGTCTGCTGGGTAATTGCTTGTTCAGTTCACTAGCTACTTTGTATGCATGAGTTCTTTCTAATTATATATCAAAGCTAAGAGAAGTATCAAACATATTTATATTATTCAGGACAGAGTAAACTATTTTATTTAAAATAGTAGAACCCTAAAGAGAGAAGTGCTAGAGAAAAGACATCTACTTTCCTTGCAATCATGTTTTCCTCTTATGTGTGACTTAGGTTAATTGTTGATGTCATTTTGTTTCTTCTTAACCTATGGTTACCATTGTTATTTCTGTTCTTTGAGAATAGTTATCATTTCTTGGAAATGAATCGACCTTGAAGATTTTTCAATTTTATAATTATTTTTAAACGTCTTTATAGAGAATTATAGCATTATATATTGTTACACATTAATTACTTATTCAAAGTCAAGTAAATATTTATGTCTCTGGGGAAAGGATTGTCAACATGCAATCAGCTGTGGAATACCAAAGGCTTTCTAGAGAGCATTTCACTGAACATGATTTATCTTCTAATCTATTCTTTACAGCTATGATTTTCTTAGTGTCTATGAGAAATATTGAATCAAGACTACAGAGATGTGCTAAAATAGGGGTGATGTGTTGCAGCTAATGTTTTCACTATATATGGTGCTATTAGAAAAATCTCATGAAAAAAAAACCTAGAGTGTATAGTTTTCACCCCTTTTGGATGCCTAGACTACATCTTGGATTATAATAGGAAATGTGAGAGTGTAAGTTTTACATCATGATTTTATTGCATATGACTTATAGAATACAATGGTGTTCATTGTGACATTTGAATACATTTATGCTATATGCTTTTGATCATATTCTCAGCCATATTGTCCTGACTCATCCTCTTTCCTGTCCAGTTCTGTTCTTTCCTCTGTCACTTGCCTTCTCCACCCCCTTTTTTTACACTTGAAAGAAAATATGGAACATTGGTTATTTTGAATCTAGATTAATTGTCTACACTTGATAATCTCTAAATTCATTCTTTTTTTAATGAAAACTACTCAATTTTGTGTTCTCTATTTTCTCTCCCTCTTTCTATAACCTTGAAATCGATCTAGGGCATCAAGTATGATGAGTAAAAATACAGCTCCCTTAGCACAGTAGGCTGCGTTTTATTATTTTATGCTCGAGTTGAAATGATTCTTAGGTACTATGCAACAAACCATATCACTAGGACATTCACATTTTCATCAGTAAATAATTCTACTACCTATAATGCCACATTTTCCTTATACATTTGTTGGTTTACAAGTAGTACACTGATTTCATGATTTGGCTAATATTAAAAGTGCCACAGTATAGTTATATGGGTTTTCTATTGCTTGCTGTTTTATTATTTTTTTTCTGAGTATATACCTAATAACAATGTATCTGAATTATGTAATATTATTTTTGATTGAAAATACATTTATTTTATATAATATATTTTTCTGATTTTTTAATTGAAAATATAATCTTCCCTCATACAATACATTCCGGCCACAGTTTTTTTCCCTCTCTACTTTCCTCAGCCTTCCCCAGACACAACTATCCCCCAAAGCCACTGTCCTCCTGTTTCTCTTCAGAAGCGAGTAGGCTTCTAAGAGAGGACAAACGAACAAGACAAAACAAGATAAAATAAGACAAGGCAAAAGACCTCATATTCAGTCTGGACAAGGCAACCCAATAGGAGAAAAAGAGTCACAAAAGCAGACAAGACTCAGAGACTCCCCTGCTCCCACTGTTAGGAGTCCCACAAAAACGTCAAGCTAACAGGCATAACATATATTCAGGAAGACCCAGACAGGCCCCTGTAGATGTAACCAACCGTCTTATTAAATAAGAGACACAGAGCCAATGTAAAGATGAAAGCCCAAGAGGTCAGAGCTAAGAGTCTTACCACTTTCCGCCAGCTAGCCTCTCCCGCCAAGAGACCTCTCCGAAGAGGACTACTTCCTGTGCGTTCGCCTTTAAATAAGAGTTCTGTTCTGCCTTCTCATTGGTTGTAAACCCAACTACGTGACTGCCTCGTCACTGCCTGTCTGTACAGACCTCCAGGTCTTCTATGGTTGGTATTGAGATTAAGGGCGTGTGTCTCCAATGCTGGCTGTATCCTTGAACACACAGAGATCTACCTAGTTCTGCTCACCAAGTGCTGGGATTAAAGGCGTGCACCACCACCGCCCTGGCTTTCGCTATGGCTTGCTAATAGCTCTGACCTCTAGGCAACTTTATTTATTAACATACAAATAAAATCACATTTCAGCACAAATAAAATACCACTATAGGCCCCCTCTTTGTGAGTCTCTGAACCTGCTTCCATCTGCTGTCAGAGGGAGGAAGCCTCTCTGATAACAAATAGACAAGGTACAGATCTATGAGTATAGTAAGAATATTACTAGGAATCATCTCATTGAATTCTCTCTCTCTCTCTCTGCTAGTTACATTATTCTTAATCTTTGGGACCCAGTCTCAGGTTCCTGACCATCCAGGAAGAGTAGGACATGAATTTCCTTTCATGGTGTTGGCCTAAAGTTAAACCAGACTATTGATTGGTCACTCCCACAAGTGTTGTAGGTGTTGTACCACCATTGCCCCAGGACATCTTGCAGGCAAGAAAGATTGTAAGTGTAGCATTTTCTGGTTTAAGTGACATTCAGCTTTCTCATTCTGTAGCCTGTAGAGTGTCTTTCCACACCAAAGCAACTAGAATGTAGAGTGAAGGCTCCATGAAGGCACCAGCTTGACCTGTCTCTGTTCAATGAGCTGTGTGAATGTTATCTTCCCCTCATTCAACTTCTCCCAGATCCTCCCTACTTCCATACCAGTCAAAATCCATACCCTTTCTATCTCTCATTAGAGAGCAAACAGACATCTAATAATAAAAACAAAATATAATAAGATAACACACGAAAAAACAAGAATAGGACAAATCAAACAGGAAAAAAACACAGGAAACACATACGATGTAGACACACACACAAATTCGCACACATAGAAGTCCCATTAAACATAAATTGAAAACATAATATAACATTTTATTTTTATATCTAGTTTTATGTGGAAAGTTTAGTTATTTCCATAATTCTGCACTAATGAATACGCTAATCAATAGTGTATAGTGGTTACCTTTTCTATTCCTTCTCCTTAGCATATTCTGCTTTGCTAAGTTTTATCTCCATCATAGATTTCTACTTTATTCTAGGACACTTAAATTGTCCTGCTTATTTCTTTGATGGCCTGTAGCTGGAAGTTTTCCTGTGTCCCACCTGGCCTGTGGCCAGGACAAATCTCTCTCACCTGCCAGTCCCACAACCTCTTAGACCCAAGTAAATGCACAAAGGCTTACATTATTTCCGAACTATATGGCCATTAGCTCAAGTTTATTACTGACTGGTTCTTGCACTTAAATTAACTCATAATTCTTATTTATGTTTAGCCATGTGGCTTGGTACCTTTTCTCAGTTCTGCCTTCACATTTTACTTCCTCTGTGTCTGGCTGGGGACCTCTGACTCAGCCTTCTTCTTCCTAGAGTTCTCCTCGTCTGCTTATCCTGCCTATACTTCCTGACTGGCTACTGGCCAATCAGCATTTTATTTATCAACCAATTTGAGTAACACATTCACAGCATACAAAGCGATATCATCCATCAATGGCCCATTTCTTCAATAACATCTTTGTTCTCTATGTGTTTCTAAATGATTTGATGTAAGGTTTTCTTTCTTATCCTTTCTTCTTTTATTCTACTGCAATCTGATAAGATAGAAAAAATATTTTCCATTCATTGCACTTTGCTTGGATTATTTTATGAGCTAAAATATGTTAAAGATAAAAGTAAATTAAAGTTACCTTTACTTCAGAAAATATCTTGTATTCTGCATCTGTTGGCTGGAATTGTGTGTAATTATTTGATATATCCACCTGTTCCATAGTGCAATTAAACTCTGGTCCTTCTTGTTTGATTATTTTTGTTTAAATGACCTCCTTACTGTTGAGAATAATTAGTTAGAGGATGTACTTATTATTTGTTCATCTAATTGATCCTTTAAATGCAGTAGTGTTTGTTTCATGAAATTGTATACTGTCAATTTTGGCATTAAACAGATGCTATCCAGCAAAAGGGTGGCTGGTGAGGATGTTTTCCATGCCTTGAGGCAAGCCTGGGCTATATCAATGTGTACCAGAAAAACCTTGCCTACTTTTGATTAATTTTCCTCATAAAGTGTAATATATTAGACATTAATGAACTATGCCTTCTTCCATTTTTATTTTATTCGCTTGAAAATATTATTCCATTATTTAACTTCTGTCTGTGCATGTCTTGGCCAAAGTGGTAAATGTCCTATGGGTAGCTGTTACTTTTACTTTTCTTAGTCATTTGTCTACCCATAGTCTTCTCATTGGAGAATTAAAACCATCTTCAAACCATATATACTAGTTCCCACCATAACACAGCTTTTTGATTGTTTGGTTTCTTCCTAATTATTATTTACTTGCCCAACACTGTCTTAGATTTAAGATTTACTGTACTTTTCTAGAGTACTTAATTGTTTAGCAATTAAAAAAACTGTAGGATGTAATAATCTAGTTGAGCAGTGATTTTATTTATTTATTTATTTATTTATTTATTTACTTATTTATTTATTTATTTAATATTGCCATTCCATATCTTACAGGGCAATATGGTTTTTGTTGAAAAGCTGCTAGTATTATGTTGTTTGCTCTTGTATTTGATTTCGCTTTTTTCTTTTATGGGGTTATTTTTTTATTCTGTATGTATATGTGTGAGTTGTGTTCATTATGAATGTGTGGAATACATGTGAGTGTACAGGTGTATGTATCTGTGTTCAGTCATGTGGAGGCCAAAGAAGGACAAGTGACTTTATCTGTTGTTTTCAGCCTTACTGCTTTGAAAGAGGATCTCTTGCTAAACTACAAACTGTACTGAGAACCATGACATGTCCAGTGTTTATCTTGTCTTTCTGTGCTGTTTGCTATCGAGTGATGTACCAAATTAGGGACTTCAGTCACCTATGGGGGCCAAGTTACCATATGGAAGGTCTTTTGTTTTGATATACTCATTAACTATTCACCATGGTTTGGGCAGTTAAGTCCAGGAAAGATTGAGTCACATTTTTTTTTCTAGCTGGAAATTATACAGCTTGTAGAAATAGATTCAACTAAAAGGATTACAGAACTGGGATCAATCCATGTTCTGGTTTATAAAGAAGAAATCTAATAGTTTCAACAACACAACATGTAAACAAACAGGAACAATCTACAACGCTAACCCGCTGACAGTAATTACCACAGCACCAGAAACAAAGAGGAAAGAAGTGAAAGCAATAAAAATACAGAATGAGCTAAAGCAGCACTAATCAACAACAACAACAACAACAACAACAACAGAAACAGAGAAAGGTGTGGTGTGCATGTCTGTTATGCCAGCACTTTGCAAACAGAAGCAGGAGGAGAGAGCTCCAGTCTAATATTTTAAATAGATTGAAGACCTACTAAAACTTGGAAGAGGAAATTGGAGGGAAGGAGGGAAGAAGAGAGAGAGAGAGAGAGAGAGAGAGAGAGAGAGAGAGAGAGTTGTGACTCACAGTAAGTCCTTAGAGTCACTACTACTGTCAACATTCCATTTCCATTTTTTTTTTTATTACTGCCATCATGCCATAATGGGTTATGTCCTGGATTTCGTTTTCCTGTTTTGTGATTACTCTGTGGAATACTGCATACTTGTATGGCCTTTAATACTCTTCTGGTATTAACATTTGACGACTTTGAGTGAATGGCTTAAAGCTCACCGAACAGTTTCTCCTTCAAAGTGTTTCATTTTTAGATCTTATACACGGTTATAGATTTGGGTTCATTTTTTAATATTCATATTTCTATATATATCACAAATGAAAAGTTAGCACTATACAACCATCACAGTATGTCCCTTTCTCTCCCTTCAGTCACTTTCTCTACTCTATGCTACAGTATTCTTGTAAATCATTGCCATTGTACTTAATCCCTTTATGTGAAGAGTAAATCTGTATCAGATAACACTTCATTAATTATGTGTTTTTAAATTATGTCTTTATTCTTTTAGATTATAATGTCATTGCATCATCCTGACCCCCAAAATGCTTTCTTACTCCTCTTTGCTCACTTTCAAATTCATGGTCCCTACTTTTCATTAATTGTTGTTATATATACATACATGTATACATACATAAATATATATTCCTAAATATACAAGTCTGTATAGTGTTACTTGTATGTATGATTTTAGGGCTTATCATTTATTTTTGGATAACAAAATGGTGTTCTTTTCCCTGGGGAAGACTATTTCCCACCCTCAGCCTTCCTTAGTTGCCTGTGGTGCTTTGTGTATGGTTGAGGTCTCATGTGTTCTACCCACTATACATTTTAGGATGCCTATAATTGATATCCTTGGTTGGTTCATATTAGGCAGTCATGTTGATGAGACTTTCTGGGCACAGCTACTAACATTACTAGAAAACGTAGTATCACAGCAAACTCCCTGGTCCTCTGGATTGTATAGTCTTTCTTTCCCCTCATCCACTATGTCCTATGAGCCTAAGATGAGGGAGAGATTTATAGGTCAATCTCTGTAATCTGTTTCTGCACCTTTCCATTTTTGTTATAATGATCTCTCTGTCTGTGCAAAGGGAAGTTTCCTTGAAGAATACTGAGGGTTACATTTATTTGTGGGAATATTGACACATATTTAGAGTGTAGTTAGGTGTTGCTCTGGCTTAGTAAGGTGGTTGAATGTTCTCCAGATCCCTGACATCACTAGCCCTGGATAGTTGCCTGGGTTTCCAGTACCAGGCAGGATTTTCCTAGTGTTGTGTGGGTCTTAAGTCTGAACAGAGAGTTATTGTTTACCACTAAGGTATGTGCACTACTCTTTTACACTTAGGTTTATTGAGACAAACTGGTGGTTCTTATTGTTTATAGCTGTCACACTAGACAGCATTGTTGGTTATTTCACTCCTTGGGAAGCTTGCATGCACTTTCTGTTACCATGAAAGTTTGTCCTCAGAGAGGAAACTTTCAGTACAGTCACAACTCAGAGGCCTCTGGGCACTGTATCTGAAGTGCATGGTATTTCCAGCATTTAAGCCTTGCCTTCTGCCTTCTAAAGACATAGAATCTGACTTCCTACTGGCATGCCCCAATAATAAAATAATCATTTTAGCCCAGGAAATTCCAGCTCATGAGAATGTTCTTACAGGTGCTGAGAAAGCAGGGGTGAGTGTTACTGAGATCACAACCACTGAAGGGGAGAGATCTCCAGTGAGCTAGAATAACAGGGAAGCTTCCCGAAGGCAAAATCCCATGCCTCAGAGTAACCATCTTATAAAGACTAAGTTTTATTTAAAGTAAGAAAGCCTAAGATGTAGGCATTCCCAGCTCATCCAAACCAGTAGTACCAGAAATGATTCTCCTGGTTTAACTGAGAAGATGATGTAGCTGTGATTTACCTGGCCCAGGCTCCATCTGAAACTGTTAGAATTCTGTGAGTGATATTCACATGATAAACGAATTCAGTATCAAATATATGTGACGGAATGGTAATGGAGAACAGGAAGAACAGTTGAAGCATAGTATGGCAGGGTGGAGTTCTCAGTAAAGGGCTTTAAGAAGCCATTGCATCAATATGATAAAAACATGAAATCCTCAAGGAAAAAAAAATATGCACTGCTGGTTGATAGCTACTGAGTTGGGCAGAAGTGATTTGTTCACATGCATATCTTTGTCTTACTTCTCAGTTTGTATCAAGAAGTTTAGATTTGTATTTTCAAAATAAAATCTTTAAGAGATTCAAATTTTTCTTAAAGTCTGAGACCAGTGTTACTATTCTAAAGAGGGAGATCTGACAGCTCAGGCCAGAGAAAGGTGCACATATCAGGTCAAGATGAGTAACTCCACTCTCCTACAGTGGCATTCTCACTGGGCTGTCATAGGAAAGGATGGTGCCTTCCCATAAGATGCAGAGTGATAGTCTTAACTCAGCCCACTAATGCAATGCTGGCCCCTTCAGGAATCACTCACAAAAATGCCATAAAATATTAGTTTTTCAGTAGTTTGGACATCCATTGAGTCAGACACGTTAACACATAGCATTTTGCAACACACTGTCACTAAAGCACAGGATGTCGAGAGCCATGAGAGTATACCGCAGTTGACAACTAGTGTTTGACAAGTTGACTCACCAGACGCATAACTCCCTGCTGGGGAGCCCCACCTGGCAAAGCCATGGTGTCACTGGCTGTAAAAACCGTTTGTTTTCTGTCTGTAACTTTCTTGGTGCCACTGTTATGCCTCCCTAATAAGAATAGCTGTGGGTGCTTTCCATGGCCCTTTGGTAGTGTGTTTTACATCTCTAGGCATAGTTATCTGTGGATTTCTGTTTAAGCTGTATAATTCTGATGAACAGAAATATTACCAGAATATTCTTCTTTACTGACACAGGAAAGTACAGTATTCTCAGTCCTAAAGACAAACTTTTACACACTTTGCGAAGACTTTAAAACAAATCCAAAACAGACTAATGTGCTCCTACAGAAGATACACAAAGACTAATTCCCAGGTGTTGTTTATTGCTAAATCAAGGCCAGGCTGTTTACATCAGGATATAGTCCTTGCAGTGACTCCCTTTCTGCACGTACCCTGACTACTCAAGGTTCAGCTGTTTACTGTCTGGGACCCCTCACCAACTTAGAGCTACGTGCATTGGCCCATGTGACATTACTAGCCTAAGATAAACTATGTGAATTGTGTTGTGAGAATGGGTATGGCCCTGAAAATGTAACTAATAATTATCCAGAGTTTGGCTATGAGAGCAGCAGCAGCATTGGTGGTGTGGAGAGAGACAGCTGGGTAGAACTATGTGAGAGCTGCTGCAGAATGTGAGTGTGTGAGTGTGTGTGTGTGTGTGTGTGTGTGTGTGTGTGTGTGTATGCTAAGTGAGAGAGGAAGAAGCATGAGCTATGATGAGAGAACGAATGAAAGAATGAATGAATAAAGAGTGAATAAATGATGTAAAAATATGTGAAGGAATGTAACAAAGTAGAGAGAAGACATGTATAGATGTAACTGTGCCAAAGACAAGGAGAATGAAGCCATATAGAAAAGAGATATAGAAGAGAAATGTATGTAATAGAAAGATGTGTAGACGTGTATAAACAGATGTAACTGTACGTAGAGATGTATGGCATATGTATGTAAAGACAGCCATGCAGCTGTATGTACAGAATGTAGCAGTACGGAGATATGAAGCAATGCAGAGACAGAAATCATCAGAGGCCATTTTCAGGCTGAAGTGTAAGAGAAAGTTAATGTTAGAAAGCATGTATGTGTGTGTCCCCATTTCTCCAGTCATAGACAGATTAAAACTTGTTCCTAATTACCCTGAGATTAAAAAAGTTTCCTACCCTTCTCTAATCTGAGGCATTCCTTTTATTGCCCTGAGCTGATCGTGGGAGCTGGTCTCTCATGGTCAGCGTTATTCTGGCATCAGAAACAGGGACCAGTAAAAGGATAATCAGAAAATTATCCAAGGAAGAAGAGGTAATTTTCTCTGAAGTAAAGCCCCAGGTGGCACCTTCTGGGAGTGTTCAAGAGAGACACTCTCTAATGGTCAGCCTCAGATAGCCCTCATTCAAGGATGCTGCAGATTCCTCGGTTGGGAGCACCCGGAAAAGATGGGTGAGTAGTTTCCCTAACCTTCCTCATGTTTTTTTTTTCCTTTTTGTTTGTCCTTCCCTCGGCAACAGGAACCAGATATGTCCGGCATATTCATCATATATAGTGAGAGGAAATTTATAATCTTTCCACAACTTACCACTGTTCAAAAACATTGTGGAACAGTACCAAATAACAGCTGTAGAAGAGTGAACAGCACCCTACAGAATGCTTTAGAGTACACATGTGCTTTGGCTAATGTGAAATAAGTACATCGATTTCTTCCTGTGTTTTTCACATTTCTTGTGAGAATTTGATTCACATTTGAAGTAAGAGATGGAAAACAAAAATAGAGTACTGTTAGGCTTCTGCTGGGTCAGATAATTGCTTTCAGAAGTCTGTAACTGAAAGCCAAATGGGATAGGAGCTGTTTCTGTTTCTGGTACAGAGAAATTATGAAATGTGCAGCCACTGGATGCTGATGGATGTTACCATTACATCTAGTGAAAATTAGTAACTACCTCCTATGGTTATGCATGATGGAGAAATGTTGAAGATGATTACAGAAAGTTAAGATGTCCTAAGGTAAGGCAAAAATGTAGTACATTTCTGATTTTGAATTCAAAGTACAATTATTCAATACTTATAAACAGAAATACATTTCAGGAAATACATGGTCAAATTCATAGTGTCTCTGTGTGTGTGTGTGTGTGTGTGTGTGTGTGTGTATGTATGATAGAGAGAGAGATGAGAGAGAGAGAAAGAGAGAGAGAGAGAGAGAGAGAGAGAAAGAGAGAGAGAGAGAGAGAGAGAGAGAATGAGAATGTGTATATTTGGAAGTGTTGCAACATTGCTGGCTGGCTCCCTACAGAGCTTACACATTGTGCTGTGAAAACCTGCTCAGTGTTTTGTGCCCAGAATTCGTCACATTTTTTTAGAGTACATGCAGTGTTTCCTTTATTTTCAAATAGGCAAAAATGACTCTTTAGTCACTGTCTATTTGGTGGTAATTTATATATTTATATTCATAAGCCAAAACTTTTTTTGAGCTTCAGCCTCCTCTAGGTAAATGATGTTAATATATAATCTTCTTTTCTTCAATATTTTTTTTATTTTACACACCAACACCAGCTCCTCCTCCCTCCCCTTCTCCCTCTTCCGCCCACCTCCCCCCATACCAGTCCACATCCACTCCTCAGAGTGGATAAGGCCGCCCTTGGGGAGTCAACAAAGTCTGGCAAACCAGGTTGAGACAGGATCAAGCCCTTCCACCCCGCATCAAGTCTGAGCAACATATTCCACCATAGGGAATGGGCTCCAAAAAGCCAGTCCATGCACCTGGGATAAGTCCCAGTCCCACTGCCAGGGGCTGCACAAACAGATCAAGCCACCCAACTAATATCCATACTCATAGGGCCTAGTTTAGTCCTATGCAGGTTCCTCAGCTGTCAAGTCCAGAGTCCCAGAGTTACCACTAGCTTGGGTCAGTTGTCTCTGTGGTTTTCCCCATCATGATCTTGACACCCCTTTGCTCATATGATCCTTCCTTCCTCTCTTCAACTGATCTCCAGGAGCTCAGCCCAGTGCTTGGCTATGGATCATTGCATCTGCTTCCATCTGTTACTAGATGTAGGTTCTATGATGACAATTAGGGTAGTTACTAATCTGATTCCAAGCGAAGGCCAGTTCAGGCACCCTCTCCACTGTTGCTAGGAGTCTTAGCTGAGTCACCCTTGTAGATTCCTGGGAATTTCCCTAGCACCATGTTTCTCTCTTACCCTATAATGGCTTGCTCTACCAAGATATCTCATTGCTCTCCCTCTCCATCCCTTCCCCAACTTGGCCATCTCAATCTGTCATGATCCAATCCTCCATTCCTTTTCTTCTATCCCCTCTTCAGATTTTATCCAGGAGATCTTAACTATTTCCCCTTCTTGGGGCCCTCCAAGCATGTCTCTCTTAGGGTCCTCCTTAACCTAGTTTCTCTGAGATTGTGACGCATAGTCTTGTTTCCTTTTCTTTGAGTCTAATATCCACTTATGAGTGAGTACATATTGTGTTTGTCTTTCTGAGTCTGAGTTAACACTCTGGATGATTTTTTCTAGTTCCATCCATTTGCCAACAAATTTCATGATGTCCTTTTTTTTTGTTTTGTTTTGTTTTTTCCACTGAATAATACTCCATTTTGTAAATATACCACATTTTCTTTATCTAGTCTTCAGTTGAAGGCCATCTGGGTTGTTTCCAGGTACTGCCTATTTTGAATAATGCAGCTGTGAACACAGTTGAGCAAGTGTCCTTGTAGTATGATTGGGCATCTTTTGGGTATATGCCCAACAGTGGTACTGCTAGGTCTTGAGGTAGGATGATTCCCAGTTTTCTGATAAACCTCAATACTGATTTCTAGAGTGGCTGTACAAATCTGCACTCCCATGAGTAGTGGAGGAGTATTCCCCTTACTCCATATCCTCTCCAACATAAGCTGTCATCAGTGTTTTTGATCTTAGCCATTCTGACAGGTGTAAAATTGTATGTCGGTGTCATTTTGATTCACATTTCCCTGATGGCTAAGGATGTTGAGCAATTCCTTAAATGTCTTTCAGCCATTTGAGATTCTTCTGTTGAGAATTCTCTGTTTATATGTGTACTTCATTTTTAATTGGATTATTTGGTATTTTTATGTCTAGTTTCTTGAGTTCTTTATATATTCTGGAGACCAGTTCTCTGTCAGATGTGGGGTTGGTGAAGATCTTTTCCCATTCTGTAGGCTGCTGTTTTGCCTTATTGACCATGTCATTTGCCTTACAAAATCTTCCAAAATATATAATCTTGAATTATTTGTTGCCATTTCAAAATTAAGCACAGAAAAAAAAATGTGGACTTTGAGCCTCTTTATATTTTTAGGTGCAAATTAATTTTATTTGAAAGTGATTAAAATAGTTGATGTATTTGGCATGTATACATACATTCAATTATTTTAAAAACAGAAGCTATTTATGAAACCCTAGGACAGACTTGTGGGTGTAGATGTAGAATCTAGCTGCTTGTGACACTGAAGCTAGAGGGTCACTAATCTAAGTACAGTCAGGGCAGTTTAGTGACATTTTCCTAAGGGGAGATTTTAAAAGTAGAAGTCTTCAAATGTAGTTTAGTGACTGTGCAACACTTACAAGGCTCTGTATTGAATCCAACCCTAGTGCCAACAAAGTATTTAAGAGAGTCCCTTTCCCCCCTACACGCTGGTTTTCTTCAGCTTTGTCTTCTCAGTAGTCATACTACCATCCACATGGCTGGCCAAGCCATGCACTTGACATCATTCCTGGCATGCTCTTCACATCCACTTTTCTCTAGTCTTAGCATGTGACCACTGTCAGTTCCTCAGGGAGAATATATCTCAGATTTGTCAAGTTCTCTTTGTTCCGGGTCGATATACACTGTACTAATTTCCTTATTCATTAATTTCATGTAAAACATTGCATTGACAACCTAATTGGAATGAAGAGTAACCTTTTATATTCATACATTGTACATCATTCAGCACCTATATTAATCTGAAATGAAGACATGTCTGACCATTCAGTTCTAGGGTTTAGAATATTTTCACTGTTTCTAAGCGCATTATGATTAGATGTAAATGCTTATTTGAGATGGACAGCATGTTTTCCTGCTCCTTTGTATTTAGATCTACACTTGGGCTTTGCCTCTTCACATTGAAAAACTTACAAAATTAAAAAAAAAACTTTTATTTCTGTACTAATATTTCAATTCATCACCAAAGATTAGACATCATTAGTGTTATAGCCAGCACATAGCTAAGTCATGACTCTCAGCAGATGATCTGGAATGAGAAAAGAGAGAAAGAGAGAGTTGTAAGAGGGAGGGGAAGAGGAAAAGAGGAAGAAAAAGAGAGGTAGAAAGAGGGAAGAAAAGAAAAGAGTGAGAGAGGAAAAGGTGCAAAGGAAGAAAGAATAACAATAGCCTTGTAATTTGCATATGTAATTTGCATATGAATAGAACTTAAGAGCAATTACTGGTTTCTATTGTTTGTAATTTCATAATTTATACTACACTAAATATAGAATTTTAAATTTAGAGATTTTTCCATCATAAAGGATTTGAACTACATAAGAATTAAGAGAGAGCAAGGATATTGAGCGCATAATCGGCCCACGGAGGAACCAGAAGTAGAGCGAAAATTTTAGAGTACATAAGCATATGTGTCATGGAAAATGCCTTATGTTCATATAATCACATATTCATTAATATAGATTGTACACATCTAACTATGGACAACACTATATTCAATTTTAGTAAGTAATCGATTATATTATATAGACATTGTACTAAGTGTATCATTGTGTATAATATACCTAGAACTTTGTAGTGCACTTGTTATATACAACAGCATATAATAATACATGTTACTTTTCATATATATTTAGAATACTATTAATAACTATTTCTAATTATTTTGATTAAGGTTTTTACTTCACATCCATTGATAGAACTTGAAAATCATACTACTATAGAAAAGAATAAATTATAGGACAGTAATTTAACAGGAAAATAGTGATAAAATGACTAATACTTGCTTTTGCTATAACTTTTAGATATATTTATGTGAATGGTAGTCTGTGTTGTCTTATTTTCTGTCTGATGGTAGTCTTTGTTGTCCAGTTTTTCTATACTCAAAAGGATGTTATAAATAATTTTGTTTGATTTTTACTCAACCAGAAGTAGTTCAAATATTTGGATTAGATTTTCCATCCTCTAAAATGTTTGTGATTTGCCTAAGTCACTCTGATAAGTAATAGATGATCTGAAGTTATAAACTTAAAGTCTTTTATCCTTATTCATGGTATTCTTTTAGAAGAAATCATAGTAACAGCTATTCTAATCACTGTGTCTCACCTTTCTTTAGTACACATCATGTAAAAGGCCTTTCAATCATTCACAGCCATTAAATAACATCCACAACATCATAACACACTAAGGGTGCCAGTACTATTATTTATATTTTACAGATAAATAATTGAATCCCAGTTATTGTTATCTTTTAGAATTTATACAATTTGCAATCAAAATAGTCAGCATTTACACAAATGATTGCTCTAAAGCACTATGAAGTTACTTTTTCCAAAGATAATTTTCTTAGACAATGAGTGGGATAAGAACATCTACATTAACTTTGGAAGATTCTGAGCCCCTCTGATAAATGCCAAGACTCCTTAGATTGAAGGAAGATGGGGAATATGGGACACATGTTTAAAGAGTAAGTCTTCTTCCTCCCAGATGAATAACTTTCACCATGAATGTAAATGTGTTGATATCCTATCACTATATGAGATCGCTGAAAATGGCTGGCATCACTATGACTAAAAATGCAAGCCATGTCTTATATCAATATAAGATCAGAGTTTCTTTCTCTCTCTCTCTCTCTCTCTCTCTCTCTCTCTCTCTCTCTCTCTCTCTCTCTCTCCCCTCCCTTCCCCTCTCCCTCTCTGTCTCATATATATGCTGCTTAAGTGGTCTAACACTGACTTAAAATTTCATACTTATTACTCTTTTCATTTTTTTTGAGACATGACCAAGTTGGCTCATCTAGGGTGGCCAAGAACTTGCTTTGTCCTTGTAGTCAAAGCTGACCTTGAAATTGATACCTTCCTGCCTCAGCCTCCAAAGTAGCTGGGGTTGCATAACTCTACCTCCAGGCACAGTTTTTAAACATTTATTTACTTCAATTCCAAAGAGTTTAGATTCCCTTTTAATAAATTCCTTTCATGATTTCCTCTTGTATGATGGAGTTCTTGTTCTTCTAGTAGTTCCACTGAGTGATGGATGCTTTAGCTACACAAACCTAGGTATCATCTGCAATGTTTGTTGTAGACATTAGATTTGTACATAACACATCACTGTTGTAATCTAGTAAGAAACCCAGCTCACTACTGCAACATCTCAGTAATATTCATGACATAAATAAAGATGGGGGTTTAGGGTAAGTTTAATAGGTATAAGCTTTGGAAAATTAATCAAACCTATTTTATAGTAAGTGAAATTGAGGAACTAGTCCCTTTAATGTATATATTTATTTGAATTCTTTCCTCATTAGATACTCAGAATCTTCCTCATTACAAATCTAATGTTATAAATGAACTGGCATTCTTTTCACAAATATTTGCAAGAATGATTCTTAATCCCTCCCCTTTGCGTCAAGCTGCTTTTTGTAATGTCATATTTAAAAGTCTGATTGTGATTTGATAGAAGACATATTTGAGTCCCAAGTAAAGTTGACTGGCTACCTCTCTCAGTACTCGGAGACTCTCATGGATTATTTGAACTCCTCTGCTTATTATATGCCCTGTTATAAGCAAAATGGCAGGCACAATTGAACATGCTTTTTTGTTACCATTATTTATAGGCAGTAAAACTCAGAAAGAAAAAAAATGGGGGGGGGCATCTAAAATCTGGTAAACGCTAGCGTATATTTTATCCAGTCAAATGAATGTTATACACTTGAAATCAATATGAAAAAAGTGAAATTGATTGTTTCATATTTGTTTTCATGTATGTGACAGTAAGTTACCGTTACGTGCTGAGTGATTGTTCCAGGCCCGTCTCTAAACGCATCTCAGCACCTCTGTCTCTCTGTTTCTCTTTTTACTCTCCCTTTCTATTTATTTCTTCAATTGTTCATTTAAGTGTCACCATGGGCTTTAATCATTTATTTTTTGACACAGTATCATGTACATGCTTGGTCCACAATAACTCATTTTCTTCACAGAATCCTCTTACTTACTTCATCTGTCACCATGCAAGGTTGGCATTATTCAGTCACCTGGGAAAATCTTTACTTTAAACAGTAGTCTCACGATTAAACAGAAACATAAGGAATGTTCTGAAATAGATAGTAGTGTTTATATATCATATAATTAAATATTTATAATGATTAAATCATAATAATGTTTTAAATATGAAGTTTGTACCTATATTTTTACTCTGGAATATACTACTTAGCCTTCAGTTGAAATAAAATAATGGCAAATGATATCCTATCAAAAATAAACATGATATTTGTTTAAATATAAGAAGTTATTTGTAGCTAAGCTTATGTTTTCAATTGGCTAAATCAAGTTGAAATCAATTTAAATAAAAATATGTAGTGGAATCTTAATTATCTAATCATACATGCATTGAGACTGTGCAATATTACATATGAATATTTGAGTAATTTTTACAGTTTTGATTAATTCCAAATATTGATATTATATATTTTGAAATAATACAAAATTGTTGAACTAAATCTAAAAAGTTAGTATAGTAAAAATTAAAATAGCAAGGCTCAAGACAGAGGGGGAGTAGGCTAAAGATGTTGTCTCTGACATGGTTCTGGAATCCCTTAGGAACTTTCTCATGTGTCAGAAGTTTCATTATGCAGACTTAAGCTTTTAGATTGAACACACACATACACACTTCTTCTATTATTACTACTTACCGTGTGAGCCTGTTCCATCTTTAACTGTTACTTCTCAATACATAACTGAGGAGAAGATACTATTAGTCTACATTGTTTTTTGATAGTATAAAAGCATAAAAGATATTGGTCTATCTATAGAGAAAAGAAATTCACTATGCACAATTCTAGAGGATGAGCAGTAGTAGAAGGGAGATCAAAGCAAGGCACATGCATGCAGGGGAGGCTTTGATTGTACTCAGAGGATGAAGTCATCACTTCCATAAGGAGAGTTACAGACAGATTTACAGGTAGAGATAGGGGAAGATAGCATTGGAGATAGAAATAGAAATAGAGGTAGAGATAGATAGAGATAGAGATAGGTAGATATAGAGTTAGATATAGAGAAAGATAGAGATTGAGTTAGAGATAGGGATTGAGAACGATAGGGAGAGGGAGAAATGTAGTCAGACTTTCTTTAGACCACCAGCTCCTGAATAATGACACAGAGGCTTTTTATTAATTATGAAAGCTTGGCCTTATCTTAGGCTTGTTCTCAACTAGCTCTTAAAACTTAAATTAACCCATTCATGTTAATCTACATTTTACTACATGGCTCGTTACCTTTCCTCAGTATCATATGTCTGGCTGGTGAATCTCCTTACTGCCTCTCAGATTCTTTCTAGATTCTTATTTCTGCTTGGAAGTTTCACCTATTCTCTCCTGCCTAGCTTTTGGCCATTCAGCTCTTTATTATCTAATTAGAAGGTGCCTTAGGCAGGCAAGGAAGGACAGAGAGACATTTTTGCAGTGTGATCATATATCCTGCAACAGCGAGATAGAGATACACTTACAGAAAGAGATGGAGACAGAGAAAGGGTTAATGCCAGGACTCAATGGACCATCCCTTTAGCTCATCCACCTTTCTCTTTTGGTCCTCCTATATCTATAGTTTGACAATAAGTAGACAGCAGCCTCAGTTTATTATAACATTTCCATGTTAGTTTCTTCAAGTATCACACTCACAGTGTTCTGTGTAAACATAACTTACTGCTAGGAACAGAGAAATATAAGGAATCTTGACTAGTTTGTTTCATACAAGGCTAGAAACATAGATTTAGTCACCTCCTCCATCTTACTTTCAAAGAGTAGGAGTCCAGTCCTCAAATTCTTGTGTGTGGAAAGATTACCATGAATTAATGAAACAATACTTCCAAGTTCTCAGATGTTTACACACAAAGCTTTTCGTTTATCTTTCCTTAAAACATCCAATGTCTTAGCACTAAAAAAGAACTCAGAAATTGCCAGTGTTACACGGAAGAACCTCAACTATGACTAAATATCTTACAATAAACAATGTAATGAAGGACAAGTTTATTTTGCTTCATGGTGGGAAGGGAAAGCATGTCAGGAAGACCACGAGGGAGCTGGTCCTTTGATAGTTTTTACATGTCTACTTTCTCACTGGTCATTTTCATGCTCAATATTTTTAAGCTGAGTGACTAAGTTTTTAACTGTAGCAATTTCCTTTACATTACTTCCAATCTCTACTGTTTTCCTTAAGAAGTTCCAGAATCTTAAATACAAATTTACTTACTTTTCATGTTGCAGCCAATGTGTCTGCAAGCCTACTTAGGAAAGTATGGTGACAGATCCCTCGAGCTCATTAGCAAGCCAGTTTATCTGAACCTTTGATCAGCAATGTGTTTAGTGAGAGATCATATAGTAGTATGAAGGGCTATCAAAAAAACACCTAATATTGATTGGTGACCTCCACATTCACACATATACATAGATATATATCTGCATGCATATATGCACACACCAATGCACATGTGCGTGTGCGCACACACAAATATGTACATGTACTATTCCTACACACAAATTTAACAATAAAGGCCTTTTGAATTTACTGTTCTATGATGCTCCTCATTAGATCTTTAACCATTATGCTCATGCTTATAGACTTTATTCTCTCAGATCCACTGTTTAAGACACCCACTAACATTTTATTTCTCATATTTTACTGTTCCAGATGGTATTTTTCCCATTGATTCCTCATTCTTGATGGCTTCTTATTGTTTGAGCATCTTTGTAATTGCAGCCTCCATTCCTCTTTTCATTTTGTGTGCAGTATAATGATTTCCTAATCTCCATGTGTGTCTGCTGATCTCTCTTCTGAAGGCATACTTTTCATGTTTCATAATGTTTCATTATGAACATATGCTTATTTTTCATTTGTAAGTCTCATATTCATCCATTGTGGATGTGCGTCTGCCTCAGCTGGTAACAGGATAAGATCCTATTTCTGATCCACGTTAGCTCTGCTCTATATTATTGTGGAAGAAAATTAATACAGTCAGTCACTACTCATCCTCACAGGGGCTTGTCAAGGTAAGGGACCAGAGAGTGACTTTTCCTCTTCACAGGGGCTTGTCATGGTGATGGAGTAGACATTGACTCCTCATCTTCACAGGGGCTTGTCATGTTGAGGGGGCAGTTATTTCAATTTGGCTCTTTCTTTTCAACTGTCTTTTTTATTTCTCTCTACTGCTGTTCCTGCCCTGACTCTCATAAGCTGCATCATTAGATCTGGTTATTATACTGGAAATAATTTACCGCAGACAGGGTGGTTTATAAACAAGCTACTTTTTTCTACTTATAGAGGCTGGAAGTTTTAGATGATATTGCCAGCATAATCTAATTTGCTATAAATCCCTTTTATTCTCTCATGGAAATGAGAGGTAGAGATCATGCTGGGGTCACTTTAACTGTTGTGTTTGTTTGCCCCAGTTCTGAAGTCTCTAGCTTAATGCCTTAATTGTTTCTCAAGATCCAGCCTTCAATACAATTATACTGGGCTTTAGTATTTAAACATGAATATGAGGGAGATACAAATATTTAGATTTCAACATTGCTATCCTGGCACTCAGATATTTCTGTCCCAACTGAGGTTATACAATCCTAGGCATTAAACTCTGAAATTCAAAAATGGGGGCAGAGGTTGGTAACAATTGAAGTACTAGATGCTTTCAGAAAGTGAGAAAAAGCATGTAGTATTTGTCTTTCTGCATGTACCTTTTTTAAAAAAAATCCTGACATGATGAATTCCTCTTCAATAAAATTTCCTGTAAATCTCATTATTTCATTTTTCTTTATTGTTGAATGATGTATTTGTTGCATATTCTTTCTACACTCATCGACTGACTAAGGCTGGCTTAATTTCCTATAGTGGGTAGAGCAGCAATAACCATGAATGACTGTGTATCTGTAGTACGTTGATTTACTTTCTGTCCTTCAAGTATATACTCAGGAGTTTTGTAGGTGGGTGATACAATAGTTCTATTTCCATAATAATTTTCATTTCTCTAGTTGCTTAAAAAGGGGACATTCCCACAAGCTGTGAACAGTGGTTTGTGTTTCTTCATGCCCTTTGTCAGCCCTCTTCTTGTTTCCTTGTATATAGCTATTCTGTATGTAATGAACTAGAACCAAAAAAGCAGTCTTATTTTGTATTTTTCTGACGGCAAACCATTTTTCTACCATTCGTTGGCTGCTTGTATTTTTCTGGTAAATGCCTAAGCCATTGATTGATAGGCTGACTTGATTCTCAGGCATTAAATTCTTTCAATAGTCCATATACTTGCTCTCTATATAAATAACCTGTCTGATGTTGTCTTAGTATTCTTTGTGTTCCTGTGATGAAACAATTAGCTAAAAGAAACTTACATAAAGAAAAATTTATTTGGCTTATGCTTCCAGTTTGTAGTCCATTTTTAAAGGAAGTCTTGGTAAGACCTGAAGAGGAACCATGAAAGAATACCAAGTGCTGGATTGCTCACACGTTCATTCTTAGCTAGTTTGACTGGATAGTGCATTAGCACCCATATAGATACTGTGCTGCCCACCTGGGGCAAGACCTCTCTGTAGCAGTAAATAACCAAGACAACCACATTCGCACAGACATGGACACAGGTCAATCTGGTGTATATACTTTTTCAATTGGAATTCCTTTCTTAGATTACTCTAGGTCATTTCAAGCTAATAATTAAAATTAATTAGGATAGATGTATCCTGGACAGAATTTCTTTTTTCTTTTTGAAGGGCATTTATTTACTCTTATGGTTGTTTAATTTGTTACACAAGAGCTTTTTGATTTGATGGAATTTCATTGTTAGTTGCTGGTTTTATGTATTGCATTATTATAACCATTTTAAGACCTTGCCTATGTCTATATCTTACAGTGGTTTATTGAGGGTTTTTTTTTTGTAATTTTCAAACATTCAGCTTATGTTACAAACTGTGATATATTTCAATTTGCTTTCTGTAGAGGATAAGGGATGGGAACTAATTTTATCCCTCTACATGGAGAAATCAAACTTTCCCACCACCATTTGTTAAATACGACGTGTTTTCTCCAATGCATATGTTTGACCCTGTTTGTTAAACACTAGGTCAGAGTTCTGTGGATTGAATTCTGAAATTCTAAGCTTCATTACACCCAGCTACTTCTCTTATTTTCTGCCAGTACCATGCTACTCATGTTACTAGGGTCCTACAGTGTAATTTGAGACACAGTTCTATGGATATTCCAATGTTGTCTTTTCTTTTCTTTCTTTCTTTCTTTCTTTCTTTCTTTCTTTCTTTCTTTCTTTCTTTCTTTCTTTCTTTCTTTCTTACTTTCTTTCTCTCTCTCTCTCTCTCTCTCTCTCTCTCTCTCTCTCTCTCTCTCTCTCTTTGATTTTCAAGACAGGGTTTCTCTGTGTAGCTTTGTGCCTTCCTGGAACTCACTCTGTAGCCCAGGCTGGCCTTGAACTCACAGAGATCTGCCTGCCTCTGCCTCCCGAGTGCTGGGATTAAAGGTGTGCACCACCACCGCCCGGCAATGTTGTCTTTTCTGATAAGGATTGTCTTTGTTCCCCATACTCTTTTACCATGCACATTTTCAAGTTCTATGGAGAATGAAGTTGGAAATCAGGACTTTAGGAAGTAAATGTGTTCTAATATTTGATGAAAACTTCTATGCTTAGTTATATAATAAAATAAAATTTGTATTTTTTCCAGGAACCTACATAAATATCATAAACCTCTAATGTAGAGGTAAGCCCCAAATTAATAGATTTACTACTCAAATGCTGCATAATATACATATAGTACACACACACACACACACACACACACACACACACACACACACACCACTTGAAGCCACTTGAAACTCGATAAGTCATACAGGGAAAGCTTAAACTACATTGCAGCTCAAAGTTTTCATTCTGTCTCCTGACATCTACCAATTTGATTTGCACCCTTTAACAGTGACTTAGTTTTATCTCTTCCTTTCAATGTACTTAAAGTCAATGGACAAATGCTCTGTAAGGACTGGCTTCTTAGTTGTGCACATTATTTTTGAACACATCTGTGTGTCACTCATAGATCACATCCTTGTCCTCTCTCTCCCAGCGTCAGTGGTTTAAAATAAATATTTTATGAAATATCGGAAAGTGTGGGAAAAACTAAGACAGACCCTTTTATCAGTGAAGGGAAAAGGTTGAGTCACCATATGCGGAAGCAACCAGATAAATAAATTACACACAACACCAAAACTTCCAAATACGTTGAGATGTGGATTTAACTTAGTTCAGACATTAAAGCCACTGGACTAGACGTATCCATCAAACTTGTTCAAGGAGCCCTAAAGCACCTGTGATGACTGGCTCCACATGCAGTTTTTGTCATCCTAGTTTCTAGGAATCAGAGTTTCAGACATGACTTAGCTGGGTTGCTTTGATAGCAAGTCTATCCCAACACAGGGATCAAGGTTGCAACCGGAACTGCTGTTATCTCAAGGCTCAATATTGCAGAAAATCCTCTTTCACGCTCACTCACGTGTCTGCTTGCAGACTTCTTGTTTGCACTGGCTGTGGGTGAAGGCATTGCTTTCCATAAAAGCCTCTCCTTAGGGCTTCAACCACAGTTCTCTTTCTTTAGAGTTAATAGGATTCAGTGAGGTCAGTGAAGACTGGGATGGTGAATGCACATAAGCAGTATAGAGAGCGATATGTTTAAACAAATTTTCAAAATGCCACGCCACCATGTTCACCTTAGAACATGAGTCTCACAGAAAAAGGAAAGGAAGACAGTCAGCATGCAAATTTATCAGAGTGGACACATAAGTTTATGTCCAAACAGGCATTCCCCAATGGCTGACCTTTAAAATTGTCCATGGTGTATACAGATAAAAAAGTATATTCTTTGTGTTATTAGTCAAACAAAATAGACAAATTATTTGTCCTTCATACACAAAACAAGCTGGCTGAAACAAGCATAGGAAAACTACCAGAAAGTTTTCTTTCAAAAGGTTTAAAGGGTCACACAATGGAGTTATTGTTCCACAACAATTTTGGAATTCATCCAGCCAAACATAAATTTGATTTAACAAGGTATAGGGAAAGTTTCCTTGATTCTATGATCTGGGTAACAGTAAATAAATTTATGATGTTTTATTAGATATTATCTGAAAATCAAATGTGCATTGGTGCTATATTTTGATCTCTAGTCTGTCTACTTAATTCATTTACATTTCTACTAGTAGAATTTTCTTCTAAGATATAAATGAAGAACAATATCTGATGATGCTCAGTACCTCCAAAGTTTTCTTAGGTTATTTGCATTTCAAATCGTTTTAGACTGCTTTTGTCCATGAATCTTCTTATTTTGAAAGTTTATATTAACAGAAGTTCATGTGTGTTGTGTATACATTGCTTAACATTTAAAGATAGTTAATTGTTTCTTTGAAAAGGAGAAACTTAGTTTCCTCCTTTTCTGTTTCTGCTGAGTGTGACATTCCTTCCTGAGAATTTCTTTCTCAGTCTCACTGAATGTGTAAGACAGTTGGTCCAATATTGAATAATAACTAGTTATGATTTCCTCATGATCTTCACAAACCACTTTTCATGACAAAGTTTGAGTCAAGTTTAGGATTTTTTTTTTCTGAATGTGACTTAGAAGACTTAGAACTTTATGTGGGTTTTTTTTGTACATTGTTTTTCTATTTGTGTTTCATACTATTTTGAATATGATTTATATTAAGAAACCATACCTTTTGTTTTTAAAGGAGATATTTCCCTATGTGATCTGCATCAGTTTGGAGCCTCATACTCTCCTTCTGAATCCCACTAAGCTGCTGGCATTGTAGATGTGTACCCTCACACCCAGTAGAAGCCATGCTTGCCAATGCTCATAGGAAGTGTCACAGGTCATCTTCTTCCTTCAAGTTTCTCATATAAATTACTGTAAAGGACATGGACACAGAAAACATGTATATTTATTCTTAACAAAACCTAAATGTTTCTGCCCTTTAATTCACATTATTATACATTTACAGTTTTATGGAGATATAAACATACAAAATATTGTACAATTTAAATGTAACAGAAAATAATATTAAAATATAACATTTACATTTGCATGCTTATGATTTACTAGTTTTTGATATATTCAAAATGTGATGTCATAAAAATCTCTAGATATAGAATATTTGCATATCCCTCCTCATAAATGAAACTTTCTCTTATTAGTAGTCTGCCCCATTTACCACCCATCCCACCCACTTCAGCATATAGATTCTATGGGGTTT
This sequence comes from Peromyscus nudipes, assembly GCA_902168325.1. Classification (NCBI taxonomy): domain Eukaryota; kingdom Metazoa; phylum Chordata; class Mammalia; order Rodentia; family Cricetidae; genus Peromyscus; species Peromyscus nudipes. Next base: position 41,981 of record CABHPH010112360.1, read on the forward strand.
TGTGGCACAGGGTTCCTTTTCTTTGATAACTGAAGCTGGAGCTGTTGCTGCCTACAGTAATTATATATGTACCAATTTAAAGAATTATCATAATTTTAAAATGTGGATAATTGTTGCAAATCCATCTGTAGCGTGGAGCGATCCAGTTTCTCCACAACCTTGCCAGGACTTGTTTATTTTCTGTCTGTTTGAAATTTTAGCTCTCTTAGTGGGTGTTAGGGAACTGGTAACTTCTTGTGGTTTTACTTTACATTTTCCTAATGACTAATGGTGACAAACATCTTCTCACGTACTTATGGTTATTTTTATATATTCTTCTGAAAAGCGTGCATAAAACACTTTGTTCATTTTGAATTAGTTTCTCTCATTTCTTTTCCTTATTGAGTGCTGTTATTTACAAATTTTAGAACCTGAATCCTTTTCAAATATGAGGTTTGTTGCTGTTCATCTACTCTCTGGTTCCCTTTTCAATTTATTTGTAAGGGATTTATTTAATGGTTGAATATTGTCATTTATTTATTTATTTATCTTTCATATACAGTCAACTTGCTGATTGTTCACCTTTTTTTTCTCTTTTACCTATCGCTCGACAGCTACATAAATTCTCAAAGTTTCATTGTATGCGTATATTTCATGAAATTTTTAATCATTTTGACATATCCTTTGTGATATCCTCTTAACTCGATAATTGTTTAAGAATATGTGTTGTATAATTTCTTAATCCTGTTTGGTCAAAGATTATATTACATATGTACATATGTACATTAATTCCTGCTATTATTATCTAACATATGTTTTATATTGGAGAATGCATATTGAAAATAATGAGTACGTTGATCCCATGTTGAGTATTTTTCTAAACATTTGCTATATCTACTTTACTTGTTATCAAGTCTGTTATTTTTATATTTATCCTCTATTTGCATATTCAATGATTTTTAAAAGCAGACTCAAGTCTCATCTATTAAGGTCTAATTTGATATTTCTACTGTACAGTTCATTTGTTCATATATTCTTTACCACTGGTATTGAATCCTCACATGTAACTGTGTGTTCTTTCTGGGTTAATTCTTTTATTTTCAAATAATCCATATTGGTACTGCATGAGCAATTTTCACCATGAAGTAAGACAATTTCTGATCTCAGACATTTATTATCATTTTTCCTTTGTGAAGGTTAGGTGACATATATTTTTATTATATATGTTCTATTTGTTTTTGTCTTGAAACTGATTTTTGTCTGTGATAAACAACATTGGTTGGATTATTGAAAATCTTAGTCATTTTATTCTCTCTGATAGCATGTATGCCAATCTCTTAACGGCAATTACTTCTGACTTGCCATTATGGAGTCTCAGATAAATATGTATATAAGTAAATACATGTAATTCTGTTATACAACAATCATATTGTTTTCTCATCATACATATATGCTCTGATTTTTTATCAAATATTTTACAGAATGCAAATATAATTTCATAAATTTCATGTATTTTCCAAGTATTATGATATTGAGTACAGTTGTATCTTCATTTGAAATATTCTAATTTTATCATACTATCTCAACTAAAGTATTATTAAAAGCTTCTTTCAGAAAAGTCCAGTTTTGGACATTTTGTACTATATTTATACCTACTATACCAATTTGTACTACATATAATTTTCTTTAAATAAGAGAAATACTTAATTCCACAAGTTAGCTCTGTGTAAACCCACCCTATCTCTCCATCTTTTTTGTTATGTGTTAAATCACTATCTATTCATCTCCCTGTTACATATCTGTGCATTTAATAATAATCAATTATCCATATATCTGAGTTCTATCAATCTGTCTACATTTTATCTATCTATCTATCATCTATCTGCCTGTCTATCTACCTATCATTTGCTGTTATCATTATTCATGTTTCTATAGACATGACCAGTACTTACTCAATGAGAACAGTTGAGACTTTAGTGATGCATTCATTGTCAGCAGTGGATGGCCATCTGATAGGAACATTTTGGAATTCCTTCATTCCTTCCTATTTCCTCCAACTTTCTTTTATCAATTTGTTACTTTTTTGTTTAACTTTCTTGACATATTTTGCATGGTTTATCCATTTTAAAATGATTTCTTTTGAAATTGTAATATAACAAATTTATTCCTTTCCTTTGTACCCTCCAAATACTCTCATATAATCCTGCTTGTTCTTTTACAAATTCATGACCTCTTTGTTTTTATTAATTGTTGTTACTTGCATGTATGTGTGTACATATATTTCTAAATATAGCCTTCTCATTCTATATAATGGTACTCATATGTCCCTTTTCAGAGGTGACCCAGTGGTATTGAGTAACCAGTCAGCATACTCTTCCTTAGAGAAGACTATGTCTCCTATTCTCACCATCCTTCAATTGTTGATAGTTGTTTGTGTAGGACAGAGCCATTGCGGACATCCTCCTTCCCAATTTGTCATGTCCATTCTTGTTTTCCCTGCCCAGCTCATGTTTAGGCAGTCATGTGGTGAGACTTTATATAAGTGTGTATCTTCTGACATTACTAGGAGATATAATATCTCAACAAACTCTCTGATCTGCTTGCTATTATAATCTTTCCTCCCCATCTTCCACAACGTCCTCTGAGCCTTAGATGTAGGAGTGCCTTTTAGAAATATCCACTGGAACTGGGCTCCACAACTCTGCATTTTGATTGATTGTGGTATTCTGTATTGTTCTTCATCTGTTGAAAAGTGAATTTCCACAAAGGTGAGTTACGATTACACTTGTTTGTGGGTATAAGGACAAGTATTTAGAATATAGTTTGCATTACACTGTTTTATTAAAGTTTTGCTTATAGATTTTTCTCCATGACTGTACCGTTGGTACATATCGCTGGTATGCTGAGTATCTGGCTAAGTTTCCAGTGGCAAGCATGATTTCCATCTTTAAGATCAGGTTATGTCTAATAATTATTGGTTACTACCTTTGTATTCATAGCAGTATTGTAATCAGGGTAATTGTGCAATGCTGGTTATTGATATGGTTCATAGGCATTCATCTTTCAGAAGCTTACATAACTCCCTGTGGTACCATGAAACTTAGCATCAGCAAGGGGGCATTTAGATCATTTTCATCTCAGAGATCTCTGGGCTCTGTTTCTCAAGTGCATGATTCAGCAATAGACACGTAACTTTCTATATCTGGGGGGCCAACAAGAGCAATATCAATAGGCAGAATGTTTACAGAGTCTCATGGACCATGGCACTGCATGTGCTGTAGGATTCTTTAGATAAATACAAAATAGTGGTAAAAAGAGTTAGTTATGAAAATTTGAATCATATTTTATTTTAAAATAGTACTTATTAGCAGTAAAAAAATATTCATGCAATGGAACAAAGTGAATGGAATTATGGTTCTACCCTCAGTGAGAGAAAAGTAAGGATGGAGAGATGGGGCACAGTATAGATGATCCTGTAGTATGTACACAGTGATGAGTGATAGGCTAATATGGAATTCTAGGAACCCATTATGGAGCAGCAGACTATTTGTGTGATCTATTGTGCAGTCTCTTTTTCTCCTAATTGATTCTAAATTATGTCAATTTGTTCATATTAACCATCAAAAATGGGACGTTTAGAATTAACTAAAATTGAAAAGAAATCACTTAAATCCAGGCAGGAAAATAGAGAATACTTGTTTGAAATAATTAGTTTTAAAATCTTACCAATTTAGAAAGCAATTTATTCTGTTTTTATTTTAATTTAGCATGAATGATAAGCATCCAAAGGATGAAAAGATAAGCAGAGATAACAAAAAATAAGGCATTATTCACTTGTAGATCCTGGGGAAATTTTCATCTGTGAAATAATCAGATTCAAAATTTTGAAACTCCGTGAGATTTTGCGTGAATGCCTTGGCATGGGGAGAAAATCAATAGACTTAATGCTATAAGGCATGGGACACTTTGAGTAATCTACTGGAGAAAGTATGAGGAATAAATGAATCAAGGGCACCTTTTGAAAGGAGTGATTTTAGTAGATTTTCTAAAGACAGAATCAGAAAACAATTGAAAAATGATAAGAAAAAAACCAAGAAACAAATGCACATCAAAACATAATATATTAACCTCAATTAAGAGATGGGAGAGTCAGACAGATCTGATTATTTAGTCTGACTCAAACTCATACACACAAAAAGAAAAAAGCAAGAAAGCAAAAAAGCAAGAAAGGAAGGAAGGAAGGAAGGAAGGAAGGAAGGAAGGAAGGAAGGAAG
>CABHPH010112360.1:46243-58744 GCA_902168325.1 Peromyscus nudipes
AAGGAAGGAAGGAAGGAAGGAAGGAAGGAAGGAAGGAAGGAAGGAAGGAAGGAAGAAAAAGAAAGAGAGGGAGGGAAGGAAGGAAGGAAGAAGTAAAGAAGAAGGAAGGAAGGAAGGAAGGAAGGAAGGAAGGAAGGAAGAGAAAAGATAAAGAATAAATTCAGGTTTTGAACTGAACAACTTGGACTCAGTTTAAAAATTCTGAATGCCATTTCCATTCTTAATGAACTGAACTAAGGAAAACATACAATTGCAGATTTGGTAGAATTTTAATTTCATCATGCAGATTTCTGAGGACTCTACATGCAAGGCTGGGAAACTTGGTGAGGATCCCTGAAGACATCCTTCTTAGGCTTTAGTCCATATTTTCTCCCATCTTTGCTATTAACATATGCTAAATTTCCAGAGTGAAAAATCATTATGATGGAATCTTGTGTTTTGCTTCCTTGTGTTGAATAAGCTTAAGCTGGTTCTTCAATTTCCCCTTCCTTTAAAATCTATGTCATCTAATAACTATCATTTTTGTGATATTGTATCTATTTCTGTCTATTGAGATAAAATATTCAAAAAGATGAATGTCCAAGGGAAACTGTCATGAGAAATTTCTAAAAATTAGTCCCTTGAGATTTTTTTAAGGAAGAGAAGCAAGGATGGGGGCTTGGGATTCAGTGTTCTACCTTGTGAAAAATTTTCCCAAAAGGAAATGAAGCTGTCCATTATGATTTCCTGGGAACATTGTCCAGGTATAGGTCTGTTGTTTTTCCTTGCACTCTGGCAATGGAAACTCATGAGGACACTGGATTCTGTTAAATTTACATTGGCATATTGCCTGGAACATAGTGAATATATATATAGTTCTTCTCTTCAGTTATATTGGATTGACTTCATTAATTGTTAATTATTTGGGGTTTGTGAATTCAGGTCAGATCTGTGACTATAAACAGAAATAGAAATGAGAGAGACACATGTTTACAAATCCAAGAGATCCAAGAAGGAATGAATTAACAAAAAGTGGAAATACCTGGGAAACTTAATGAAAAAGTCTAGAAACTCAGAACAGTCTTTAGGAATGTTGTCCAAAAAAAGATCAAATTTGTATGTATCATAAAATAAGAACCTATCTAAGCAAGTGGGATTGGATCACTTTGTTGGCCATTGCAGTTCAGGCTTCTGAATTCAGTCTATCCTTTGTCCTTTATTCTTAGTTCACCAATAGTATTGTTTAGCTTTATTTCTGTAATTATTAGCTTTGTGCAGCTTTTGTGTCAATAAAATAAAATTAATCAAATTTTTATTATGATCTCCAGGCTCTATATTGAAATAATCATCTTTCTCTCTGAGACCTGATATGGGGATATCTCAATTATAATTCCCAAGTAGAGTATCTAAGAATCCCTTCAATATTTCTGTATCTTATTGAGTCCTTCAACAACCGATAGAAACTTCATTTTTTTTTCAGTAATTGCTGTCAAATATTATGTTTTCAATTTGCAAGGCAGATCAAGTACTTTGTAGAAACTTCACTTCCAGACAATATACATGGTAGGAACATGTTTTACTACTTTCACTTAGTATCACTTTGATGGATGTTACCTTCGTCAATTTTCTTCTTACTGTATTAGCTTCTGCAATTATCTTTTTAATCTCTTGTTTGTCTCTTACTAGTTTGAAACCACAATGGTCCTTTATAAGTCTCAGCTGGTTATGATACAACACAGCTCAAAAGTCTCCACTCTCCCACTTCATTCGGTTCCCATCTGTGAGCTCACATCCATGTAATTCCCTGATATCCTCTCCTTTCCCCTCCTTCTTCCCATGCTCCTCTGGTCATACTGGCATCATATTTTAGAAATCTGCTAGTAATATTTCTAAAGTGACTCCTTCATTCTGTTAATATCGTCCCCTAAGATGTGAACTTGTTAAGCATTGTTGTAGCTCTGAAATGTATTTTCTTTATGTCTGTAATCAGAATTGTAAGTTAGACTCTTTGAAGCTCTACAGCAAGTCCTCCAAACTTGATTACTTAAAAATGAATGTATCTTCCAATAACTTTAAATTGGCCATAAGTTCTAGATAGTTCTCACTGGGTTAGAATAATTGAGTACATCTTCAACCATTTTCAAAGTATCCAGGAAACAATTCATTCTTCATCAGTTTACAGAAACCTCTCTTTGATTCTTGTGTGAGGCCTCAAACACTTCCAAAACAGCAATGATGTGCTAAATTGTCTCAGTTTTTCATTTTTTTCCATTTCTTGTAATATGGTAGGGTATTTTTCTTTACTATATAATTAATATAATCAAATTGTTCCTTAAATGAAATAACATCCTCACTTCCAGTTCCTTCCTATCCATTTCTATGAACTATCTGTTGCCAGATAAAGATCTATGTGCTTAACGTTGAACATAACACAGCCTGCATTTAAAATTGCAATGTTTTTGCTATACTCCAGCAATATCTGATATTCATTCTTTATTCCACCACTTCTCTTTCTCTTTTCCTTTAACTGAATTAGTTGTTACCTCTTAGCATAGTACATATCAGTTATGTTTTTCTTAGTAACTGTCCTGTTCTCATCATTGATGATTGTAGACTCTAGTCAGACTGCCATTCTGATGGTTTTCTCAGAATTGTAACCAAGGTATTGATAAAAAAAAAAAAAAAAAAAAAAAAAAACAAAAAAAGGAAAAAAAAACATTGTTGGTACCCCAAAACAAACTGCAAAAGAATTAAAAGTGTTGGGCATATTAAATAGCTGTCTTTTCCTTCATTTTCACATTATTTTTTTAATTTTATAATTAATTTAATTTTACATATAAGCCACGGATTTCCCTGTCCTCCCTCCTCCCACCCCCACCCCTGCCCTCCCTCTAATCCACCCCCATTCCCACCTCCTCCAGGGCAAGGTCTCCCCTGGGGATTCAGCCCAGCCTGGTAGACTCAGCAGAGGCAGGTCCAGTCCCCTCCTCCCTACACCCAGGCTGAGCAAAGTGTCCCAGCATAGGCCCCAGGCTCCAAAAAGCCAGACCATGCAACTAAGGACAGGTCCCGGTCCCACTGCCTGGAGGCCTCCCAAATAGTTCAAGTTAATCAACTGTCTCACTTATCCAGAGGGCCTGATCCAGTTGGGGGCTCCTCAGCTATTGGTTCATAGTTCATGTGTTTCTGCTAGTTTGGCTAGTTGTCCCTGTGCTTTTTCCAATCATGGTCTCAATATCTCTTGCTCATATAATCCCTCCTCTCTCTCACCGATTGGACTCCTGGGGCTCCACCTGGGGCTTGGCCCAGTGACTGATGGAGGCAGATGCAGAGATCCACATTAATCTTTGAGAATACATCTGATTCATTTCTCTTTCCTGTGGTGGTATTGTGTTCCCCAAAATATTGTGTACCTTAATAAACTTATCTGGGGTCAGAGACAGAACAGCCACAATATTAAACAGAGTTTAGGCAGTAGTAGCACACGCCTTTAATCCTAGCATTCCAGAGACAGAAATCCCTCTGGATCTCTGTGAGTTCAAGGCCACATTGGAAATGGCCAGGCATGGTGACACACGCCTTTAATCCCAGAAAGCAAGCCTTTAATCCCAGGGAGTGGTGGTAGAAAGCAGAAAGGTATATAAGGCGTGAGGACCAGAAACTATAGGCATTTGGCTGGTTAAGCATTTGGCCTGGTTAAGCATTCAGGCATTTGAGCAGCAATTCAGCTGAGACCCATTCTGGATGAGGACTCAGAGACTCCAGTCTGAGGAAACAAGACCAGCTGAGGATCCGGCGAGGTGAGGTAGCTGTGGCTTATTCTGTCTCTCTGACCTTCCAGTGTTCACCCCAATACCTGGCTCAGGTTTGATTTTATTAATAAGAACTTTTAAGATTCATGCTACACTTTCCTCTCTTGTATGTCAACATTGTCTACCTATGAAAACAAAACAAGCCAACATGAATAGCATTTCTTCATTTCAATCAGATAAATTAATAATTCTCCTTAACTCTGATGTTTGGTGAGTGGATATGGGTCAATATTTCAGGAAATTGAAAAGTTTTCTGAGATTACTATTCTTTGTTTTACTGTTACTTACCACCTCTTTCTTCACTAGGTAAACTCTGATAGAGACAAAAGAGAGTCAATGTGTCATTATAGGTACACATGTATGCTAGGAACTTCATTTCAATTCCAATTATTTGATCACTTTTTGAGTTTTCTCAACAATTAAAAAGGAAATTCTTAACCACTGTATGTATTCTCTAGTACCCAAATTCTAAGAAAAACAAGATGGACCATTCCAAATTCCAGTGAATGATATGACACTGTGACATTTCCAATCTTGTATTGAGGAGACTAATATTATATTTAATTTTGCCTTTGGTTTCTTTACCCTCCTATTCCTCACTTATTAGTTTACTTCTCCAGGAATAAATGCAAATCCAATAAAATTTAAATGATAAATTTTTATTCAAAATATCTTTTCATACTGGTGTTACCAAACAAATTGTTTATCTTCCCATCCTTTCCAAAATGTTGTTTTGTTTTTTCTTACTATGTTAATTCCTTGTTGATTGAATAAATATTAACATTTCTATAATACATTTTATAAATTAATTTTAAGATATGATTATTTTATCATTTTGCACAGAGAAACTGGTATGTAGGTACCAAGATATTGCTAGTATTTGATGTATTTGGGACAACGTGAATTAGTTAATATAGCAGTGATTTGTTATTTTACATGCTAAAACTTTAAAAACATAGCATAATTTAAAGCTAGATTTAATAATTTTCAGGAACACAAATTACTGTGACTTTCATATCCCACATTGCTCTATCCATGTTTTTATAAAGACAGTATTGGTTTGATAATGCTGGATTGCTAACATTCGATGTCTGCCCTTATTTCTTCTTCAATGAACTATAAGCGTAATCACTTCTCCTACACAAACGTTATACAGCATACTATATTACATTTTTAACTCAGTGACCCACCTTTGTAATAGAGCTTGAAGTCCTAACTGAAAGCAACTTTCAAAATTAATGACTCTGCCACCATGTCCTTAACCTTTTGAAATTATTTGTCTCTAAGGAATCACATATTATCCTAGAGAGCAACTGTGCATTGGAGTGAACGCTATAAATTTTTAGGTCACAACCCTAATGTGGTCTAGGGTGCATAAATAGTTTTCTGAAGTGAATTCATGTGTGTCACATTAGCTATGGGAGTGCCATATGTTTCTATTTAACACCAAGAAAAAGACACTCCATGAAGGTAACGCAGGAAAATTGTTCACGCTATTTCCTTGGGTGGCTACCTTCCTGTTGTTCTTCTCACCCCTTTTTCTCTTTTGTCTGCTAAAGTGGAACTGATTATCATTGTTTATTATGCAATTAGACACACGAGAAGTTTCTCTACTTCTAATAGCCCACAAAAATGACAGTATAACCTCCTTCACAAAATTTCAGAAGTCTGGACATTTATTCCTCATTCTGCACGTTATAAGACCCTGTTATCATTATTTTAATAGACATGTTAATTAATGTACTAAAGAAAACTTAGGGAAGGCACCAAAATATATCAGTGCTATATTAAAGAATGAGACAAATATTCTCTTAGATTAATTTGAGCAATAATGGGCCCAAATTTGAATTCACCACTTTTTAATGTATATCTTTTATTAGTTTGTGGTTAATGCTCTGTCCATGGCTTATCTATCATGTGTCTGACCTGTCTGTACATGTTGCCTGTGTGTTATTTTTTGTATAAGTCTATATCTGTAATAAACTGACTGTGCTGTGTATTTATTGAATAACATATTAAACAGAGTTTGAGAAAGGAATGAGAGAATTCTTTACAGAAATCTTTAACAGAGTCATACAAAGAAAAAAGTTACTTCCCTAACCCCAACTGTACTGGCTGTATTTTTGTGTCAACTTGACCCAGAGAGGACAGAGGCTCAGTTGAGGAAATGCCTCCATGAGATCCAGCTGTAAGGCATCTTCTCAATTAGTGATCAATGTGGGAGAGCCCAGCCTATTGTGGGTGTTGCCATCCCTGTGCTGGTGGCCCTGGGTTCTATAAGAAATCAGGCTGACTAAACCAAGGGGAAGCAAGCCAGTAAGCAGCTCCCCTCCATGGTCTCTGCATCAGCTCCTTCCTCCAGGTTCCAGCCCTGCTTGAGTTCCTGTTCTGACTTCCTCCAATGATGGAGTGTGAACTGGAACTACAAGCCAAATAAATGCTTTCCTCCTCAACTTGCTTTTTAGTCATAGTGTTTTGTCACAGCAATAGGAACCTGTACCAAGACGTTCACTGACCCAGATAAGCACTTGAAGCTACAAAAAGATTTTATCCACATGTTACTTCTGACATTTATGGAACATGTGTTTTGTTTAAGGTTGCTTTCAACATATTGGAAGCAAAACAAATGATTCCATAACACACACACACACACACACACACACACACACACACACACACACACAAAATCTGGGTCAAGGACATGGAAGGCTACATAAACATATTAAAATTAGGCTTTTAGCTTAAGTTATAGAAGATAATTGCATGAGAAATCCAAGGACAGCAAATTTGGTTACATTGTCTTTTCTTAAAGGCATATTAAGCATTATCAAGCTAAGTACACATTGGATAGCAGGTCAACTACAATACTCTCAAGGCAAGTTTTAATATGGCTGCAGGACCCAGCAAAAGTTCAGTCATTGTGTAATCAAGAGGTATTTTCAGAAAAAATAAATCAGCATTAGCTGGAATATTTTCTCCACAAAATATTGTGGTACTTTCCAATTTTTTTTCTAATTTACATTTAAAAACTAATGCAAACGAACACCATTTTAGTACCTATTAAATCAGTGCTCTATCTATATATTGAATATTTGTAATTTTCTTGTTCTACTCTTAATACTTTTTAATTATAGCCTGATTTTGAAGCACATGCAAAGTAAAATATTTCTGTTACTATTGCCTAGATCTAGGTAATAAACCATTTATTTGTTTCTAAACCTTTTTATGTTTTGTTTTATGTCTCATCCTTCAATTGAACACACACCCTGTGTGGGCACCTCATTTCTTCTCTCTTAGTTCTAATACTCTCATACATTCTTCCCCCTGGAGTCTTGTCTCTTGTTTCCTAAGGCCTAATGTACATGCTGTGACCCCTCTGGGTACTTAGAAATCTCTTATTAAACAAAAATCCATAGTCCAATGGGTGTGGTTTTCTTAGGCTCAAACTTTACTGCAAAGTAAATGGATAACTGAGAAAGGATAGAACAAGGAAGAACAATTATTATAATAGTTAATATTATAAATATATATTTTGATTTCAGAATAACAAAAATATTACCAATGATCTCTCATGTTATAATGTTAGTAACAAGTGTTTCAGAAAAGCTCTTAGAGATGCTAAGACAACAACTTTGATGCTTTACTGAGTTAGTCACGAGTCATGGCAAAGATGGAGAAGGGCTTATCCTCAATGGATCACTTTGCTCCTTCAGAAACAGTTATCATCAAAATTATATAAATTATTAATCAATGAATTAAATCCTAATGTAATACTTTCCATTGTTGCTACATTGAAATAATGATTTCAAGCTTCAATCAAGTTTGCTAAAAGATTAAAAATTTCATCAATAAAATAACCACCTCCATCACTTAAATACTCAAGCTATGTATTATGAACAACTGATATGATAATCCCAAAATATATTTTATAATATTTTGATGTAACTCTTAGTAATGTTATCCAGTTTTATAAATTGGATATTATATTTATAAATTACCAGTGATAAACGATGTTCATATTAATCATAAATTCTGGGACATCCATTTTAAGTGCTTTATAAATTGTGAAAATATCATGAGTGAAGGACTAGATTCATGCCTAAAAAGATAAATTCATAAAAATCACTGACATGTTTATTTTATCTGACTAATTTACAAAAGTCTATGCAAAATAAAACTGAGAAAAATTTGAATATATGCTTCATATTGAAAACTTTAATTCTAATTATTCTAGTACATGCACATGAATGCCTTTTATTTAAATATAGTACAAGTATTAAAAAAACTAAACTTTCACTGTAATTTTACTGAGTATATAGGTGATCACTGCATATATTCTGAAGGTTATTTTAAGCATGGCTATGTCTTTCTAAAATTACTTCTGAAATATCAGAAAACATTTCTTGACAAGTATGTAAGTTATAGTAGTCAATATTTTAAATATATATTTTTATTTCAGAACAACAAAAATATTACCAAATGATCTCTCATGTTAATAATGTTAGTAACAAGTGTTTCAGAAAAGCTCTTAGAGATCCTGAGACAACAACTTTGATGCTTTACTGAGTTAGTCACAAATCATCGCAAAGATGGAGAAGGGCTGAAATGGGTTGCTTTGTCAGATTACCAGTGTCTGCTTCATAAGTGATAAGCATTTTGCACATGATGAATTTACATACATGCAAGCAACAGATTCATAATCATAATTTTTTTTGTAATCTGAGAACAATGATAAATGCTTATAATCTCAGTTTTGGGTAGGAAGACACAATTGGGTTCCTGGGATTCACTGGCCAGCCACTCTAATCGCCTGGGTGAGCGCCAGACCAATATATTTTCATTGTCCCTCATATCAGAAATAAGTTAAGGGTGAATAGTTGAGGTTATTCAAACAAAGTCTCCAGACAGAGGAAACCACTCTGATCTCTTGGAGGGAGAGACAATGCTTCAAACCATACATCTGTGGTTTCACAAAAATACTTGTCTTCCCTAGCTGTCAACTTTATTTATATGTGGTGTCATAAATTAAATTAAAGTAGAATCTTAATTGAGTTACCTGCAACTTAATCTATGCCATTTAAAATCATCCACTTAGATTTAAATGACATAAAGTTGCTGTTTTCTTCTTGTTAGTGAGGTTTGTTTATTTAAATTCTAAAATCTTCTTTTAATAGAAGCTATTTTCTACAGAATTAACATTTATAAAAGAACCTTATATACTTTTTCATTTTAAGAAAAGAAAAATGTAATCATGTGTCAATATTACTTATTGATTAACTATTTCACCACTAATGAGATTTTGTCATAATATTTTCAAATCCCTTAAGAGAATAAAGATAGCAACAAAATGTATAATTTCTATCTGAAAATATTTATCTTAAATGATATTACACTTTTAATTCTACAAATCATGAAATTGGTACCTTGGTGATATATCTGTGGGCTTTTGAAAAATTGATGGTTGCGTTTTAACTTCAGTTTCTCCTACTCACTCTTTCAAGACCTAATGTCAACAATCAGTGTTGGATAATTTTCATAATAATTTCCTAATGAAAATGTTATTCCCCCAGGTATGGAAAGCAGCACTGGTTTAGTGGAAATGAATTTTCCCAACTTTATATTACACAGTGTAATATTAATTCAGAAGAAAGACAATGGTGACTATTAAAAATAAAAAGCATACTGTTTATCAGTTTCTTTTATACAGTTATTAAATCTCAGAGAAATCAAGATAAAGTATCTACTTAATACCAAGTAGAGAAAACTATAAGAAAGGCAATGGCTGTGGTAGCATGTAGTTCACAGTATAAAAGAAAGCTCAAGTCTCAATCTCTTGATAATATTTGGAAAATATATGTCATCAGAATATAAATCATGCTGAATTTGCCCGTGTCTGTTTTCCAGCTGCACTCCAACTCCGACAAAGGTGATGGATCTGTCAAGTACATCCTCACTGGGGAAGGTGCTGGGACTATATTTATCATCGATGACACTACAGGTGACATCCACTCCACCAAAAGCCTGGACAGAGAGCAGAAGACTCACTACGTGCTTCATGCCCAGGCTATTGACAGACGGACAAATAAGCCTCTTGAACCTGAATCCGAGTTCATCATCAAAGTGCAAGATATCAATGACAATGCTCCAAAGTTCACAGATGGACCATACATCGTTACTGTGCCTGAAATGTCAGATATGGGTAAGGAAATTATTTTTACAGTGTAGAAATTAATGCATATTATTGATAATACAAAAATTATCTTTTGAAGAACTTTTTAAAATGAATGTTGTATATTTGTATAAATTTGAGAAACTTCTAAAATGTTAGTATATTTTTATTTCAAAAAGACTTATTGATTATTGGATCATATATTATTTATTAAAATAAAATTTTGAGTATGTATATATAGATAATGGTTTGGATTTCTCAAGGTAAAAATAGTAAATTGGGTAACATGTAATTCTTTCTTATAGAGCATTATTTTTGATTATATAAATTTTCTTTCATATTATTGAGTAATATTAAATGCCAACACATTCAATAGTAACTCCTTTGAAGATAAAGTGCATGACATCATGTTTTATAAGCCTACAGTTCCTTCTTAACTCTAATAGCATTAGTATTTGAAGTCATTGCTTCATTAATCAATAAAACTATTCATTTGCTAAGCAATTACATATTTATTTCAAAATATAAGTCTACATTACTCATTTTGAGGTTATTTTAAATGTGTAGACAGGTGAAGTACAAATGCCTCCCTCTCACTTTTAGGGAATAAGCAACAGGTAATGAATTTAAGATTCATCTCAATGCATGGCTGTACTGTGATTGAAATATGTTGGTACAGTTCTCAAGGTTATTGAGTTTGCAGAACACTTTCTCGACTCACTGATATTTCTCTTTATTTTCATTCCATAAATAAATTTCTTGAAAGCAATTAAAATGATGTTAAATAGTCACATTATTTTTTCCCATCTTTGTAAGATTCCACATGTTTTCAAGACACATTTTTTGAGCAGTAATTTTTGCATTTCATTTAAATGTATATGCCGGTCTTACTCTGATCTGTCTGTGAATGTTCACATAAAGCTTCCTTAATGGAAGCAGTGAACTTCTATTCCCTTTTAGGATTGCAGCCCATTTTCGCTCTCCTGAGAGCCAGGTAGCTCTTTAGCTGATGGAGAAAGGGTGGAAATCAAGAGCGAGATGTTCTCAGCGAGAGCCTCTGGGGAGAAAACAATTTCCCAACCTTTTTCCCTCTGCAGCTGAATTCAGGGACGAGCTATAGCAGTCCTTGGCAGAGTCCCAGAATATATTCAAGTTTATTGGTCTCCAAGGGTATTTAAGGAGAAATTGGTGGAGTAGGCAATGTTATTCATGATGGCTAAGAGTTTGTGAGCAAACTTGAAAATAACCCTCCATCCCCTGCCAAGGATGGCTAGGCCAATATCATACTATCCAAGCCCCTCCTAATTTATAAGTGCACCATGCTTTAATACACCATCACTTACATGAAATATGTTGGTAGGCTTCCATTGTGTGATACAGGCCAAGAGCAAACATGAAACCTCCTGAGTCATAAGGAAATAACAATAGAGACAATGAACTATGCAGAGTCATCATCAGCCAAAGGCAATTTCCAACAAACAGTAATAAGAAGAGAACTGGAGGATTTTAGTGAATACAGAAGAGAGATTGGGGGGAGTAGGATTATGATGTTTTATATTAAAAGATAAATCATAACAAAAATCTACTTATATCCTCAAATAATGACTGGTCACTAATTCAGCTTGATTGCCATCCTGGTATAAGAGAACATAATAAATTCTTAAGAAATAAGCCACTTGTAGGAAACATATTCTTTGGAACCATCATGGAAACAAGGTATATCTTTAAGAACAAGGAAGTAAATATGCATAGAGGAAGAAATAAATTGTCTTCCCATTTCAGATGAGGAGTTCCCTAATTTACAAGCTTCATGGAGAATCTACTTTTGAGGAAAACATTGGTAGATTGGGTTTAAACAAATTATGGCAATGTCCTAAAAGCCTGAATATGAAAAGGAAGCTTGAATGGATGGTAGGGAAAAATGAGAAGTTAAAAATTTTTGAAGGAGGTCAGAGATCTGAGTCCAATCAGTAAAGAGACGGCAAAGATAACAGTGGTGAATCCTGAAGCAGACATGTGCATACAGATAAGCAGAACCTTACATGTAAATTGATACTTTAGAGCACATGAAAGGATCCTTGTTAATCCAAATAAAAGCCAAAAGGCAAGGTGGAATTATCATAGTAAAAGTGGGTTCAAATTTGAGGTTTAAAAATACTTCTAAGACATTTCCTAAAATCTGTAATATTTGGAGAATAAGGAATTACTAATACTCTCACGTTCTCAGAGTGACAGGAATGTGTTAATAGGACACAATTTTAATTTTTAAAAGTAGTAAATAATTAAGAGAGTTAAATGCTATCTCCATACTAGTGTGATTCCAGGCAAAGATATTTTTAATGATAGTAATTTATTGGAGGCCAGATGCCAAATTTTGGACAGTACACATTATTATTGGTTTTGAATGGGCAGAAGCTCATAATTGTGTGTGTGTGTGTGTGTGTGTGTGTGTGTGTTTATGTGTGTAAGTGTGTGTAATCATAACCAACAATTCACATTGTATTTTGATTGTATGGAGGCTCTTATGAAAATGTGTGTGTG